>JAMQGT020007600.1:0-17393 GCA_024447675.2 Pterophyllum scalare | reverse complement strand
GGCTGATCGGTGAGCCAGAGCTGAACCCAGCATCCCTGCACAGCAGACGGATGGCAGACTCACACCCTTCACACAGCGGCTTTCACTTTCTCTCCTCAGGATGCAGCTTTACAGGCACAAAGTGCAGAACAACGCGGCATGAAAACAGGTTCCTGTAACCACCACTCATATGCATAAACAGCTTTTATACGTTACTATTATTATCATCGTGTTGTATTCGGCTTACTGTTTGTGTTGTGCGGTGTGTTGACGATGGTACAAATAAAGTAACCTGAACCTGATCTTTTTTTTGTCGGTTTTTCCTGAGCTCCAAGCTTGCAGTATTTATTATTAAACTGAGAAACTTCACCGCTAACATCCAGATTTTACTTGCTGCTCTTGTTTGTTTGGTGATTACACTGTTAGAGTATTTAAATGTGACCAACATCAGTCTGGTCACAGTCCCAAACTGGCCTAACAATGATGAACTGAGTGCTTATAGCAGGGCTGTCAAACTCTCCTCACTTTGTGACCTCACAGGGAATGGACCATCAAAACCATCATATTCTCCGTGGCTCCCAGTATACCAGTATAAAAGATGGACGTGGCCACCGAGACACCTCCCTTTGACTTGTGAGGTCCCATTTTGAAGCCTCGAGCTGAACATTTTTGCCATTACCGCGTCAGTGTTTTGAAACCAGGTGTGACGAGCGAGAGCGAGCCATGACTGTGAAATTATAAATTCACCGGCTAATGACTCGTGACTGAAAAGCTGGTAGTCAAGGAGAGTACGCTCGATAATTCTCCATTTTTCTTAGCATGACCACAGTTTACAAGATTAACATAAGATTTTGTTCAGTGTGAGTTGAAAGTAGCAGCTGCTTTATCGCCGGCAACATCTTGACGTTTTCAAACTGAAGACAGTGCACGGTCATAGCAGCATGTGAAGCACACCCTGATTTATCCTTCGTTTTGACTCTAACAGGGACCATAATTTCCAAAATGAACTTCATGTTTCCTTCAGGAAGCTTTGAAACTAGCAAATGAACCCATAAAGTCATCAGGAAAGTGTTCACTGAGGTCATAACTCCAGCTGGAAGTAGAGTTACTTTCCTGTTTATTTCTATACAACTGAAAGGTCTTTTTGTAACTAGAGAAGTCGCCCTCAGCTGGCCATCAGGAAGAGTGCATCTTTTTCTGTACGGTTCATGTCCAAATGTGAACCTTCATTTAAGATACGATCCCAACATAAATATCAGCTGTGGCTGCACAATGAGCCATCATGAGCTTCTAACTCTAAGTGATCATTTTATTTGTGAGTATGAACGATCTCAGCTTCTCTGCCTGACATCCTTCAAGCTCACAGCAGTGATCATCACGCTTCATGAGGACGCACTAACGAGCAGTTAAAGGGGGCGCTTTTTATCTGACTAATGCTAAACACAGAAGCTGCACTGGAGCAGGTTATTTTCAGGGTTTTGGTTTGCAGGGTCGTGCAGTGGCGCAGTGGTGCTCACCTCGCAACCGGAGGGTTGCTGGTTCGAGTCCCCGTCTGAGCGTGTGCTGTCATTGTGTCCCTTAAGACACTTAACCCACATTGCCTAAGTGTGAATGTGTTTGGTGGTGGTGGTCAGAGGGGCCGTAGGTGTGAATTGGCAGCCACGCCTCTGTCAGACTGCCCCAGGGCAGCTGTGGCTACATTAGTAGCTTACCTCCACCAAGTGTGAATGAATGGTGCTTGAAATTGTAAAGTGTCTTTGGGTACCTTGAAAAGCGCTATATAAGAGTAAGGCATTATTATTATTAAAATCTTCTGTAAGCTCAGCATTTTCACCAATTCTTTTCACCGATTTCTTTCCGCTCACCAAGAAGCAGCACTCTATAGTTTGTGCGCTCACTGAGAGACATTGTGTTCCTTTTAACTTTGTAAGCAGCATAAAATCTGACCGCCACCTCCTGCTGTGCAGTCGGGCAAAGTTTTGAACACTCGCTGCTGATCCCAATTAAAATCTCGTCATGGTTTTACATTTCTGAAAATAACAAGGTGTGTGTCTGCATGTTCCACTTTAACCGACACCGAATCGCACAAACACTTTTTGCCATTGTTTCCACATTTATTTTGATTCAGAGTTCAGATCATTTGCATCTCAAGTGGTTCTCAAGGATTCACATTTTATTCTCCGCCTGTTTCACCTGCGTATAAAAACGAAATCCCGAAGTGCAGGTGCGCGGGTCCTCATGCATTATTCACAGCCTGTACAACACACGCTCATGAACACTTACTCTGTTACCAAGAGTCCTCAGTAAGGTGACACCGCATCTGATCACTTTTCCTGTCTCCATGGAGACCGAACTGCCTAACATGTGTAATCCATCCACGTCACCTGGATCGGTCTCTCTGTGTTCATTAGTGTAAAACATTAAAGCAACAATTGTAAAATAATTTAATACAAAAAAGTGTAGAAAAAAAAAGTGGCAATAAAATCTCCCATGAGCACTTTGGCGAAAAAGTTCTGGAGGAAGTTCAGCTGCAGCGTGTCGTGGAAACCTTCAGTTTAGCCTGAAGCAGCGTGTATGTCCAGAGGCACAGATTACACCCATTTCTCATAAAGAAACGTTGGCTGGTTGCCGTGAGACTCGACCAGATCCTCAAGTGTCAGAATGTCCTCGTGCTTTCCATCTCAGGACTGGATGCAGTTCTTCTTCTGATGCCGGCGGCGATTTTTGAATCCTGTTGGGAAAACAAAAACATTCAAGTAAATTCACAATCACATATTCCTAATTCTCTCAAAATATTTAACACTTGACCATTATATTTAAAAAACAGGGTTCCTCCAGGTCCCTAAGATGCCTTAAAATATAAGGCTTAAAAAAATAATAGTCTTTAAAAAGAACTTAAAAGTGCAAAGACAAAGTTTTTTTTTTTCATATAACACTGAAAAGACCTGGACATTTAAAAAGGTGATGTTAGTTTGGAGTGCTGTAATTCTATTTTTATCCATTTCCTGACATTTTACAGACAAAATAATTAGTAAATATTAGTCTTGTTGCTCACTCAGACCACTGAATAATTAAATCATGCAATGACGCACCGTCTTCGTCTCCCATGCTGATGGTCTGCAGAGACAGACTTCTCTGGATTAACTTTGATGGCTTCCTGCTTTTGGTTTTCAGTGGTCCTGGTTTCTCAATGATCTCGAACGAGTCCTCGGACTCACGTCTTCCAACCCCATTTGCCTCTGAGACTTTACAGGTGGGGGAGGGGCTCTGAGGAGTGACCTTGCCTTCCTCGATAGTCTCTGTACTCTGATTGGCTCCTCTGCCTTTTAAGAAGTGTCTGAAGGAACTCCGCTTCTTGGGTCCGGCCGCCTGGTTCTTCTTCTGCCCTCCTTTTCCATCTTCATCTTCCCCCTCCGTAGGCGAGCCAGGACTCTGTGGGGAGACTCGGTCCAGCTTTTCCCTGCTGGCATTAAGGAAGCTGTTCTGCAGGCCGTTCCTCTGGCTCAAACCACCCACCAGCGAGTCCCTCGGAGTTGACAGATCCTGTAGCGAACCCGTCAGACCCAAACTGTTCCCAAAAACCAGCGAGTACTTGGGATTGTGGTACTTATGTGCAGGAACTTTCAGGTCAACGTGCCTGGAGTCCCCGACCGATACCTGAAAACGCGACGCGGAGACGGGCAGAGGCCGGATGTGCTCCACCTTTGGCTTCCTCACGGGTGTAGGAAGAGGCGGTTTGGTGATGTTGAACTCCCTGTAGAGGTCCACCTGGTCAGACACGGCGTACAGCTCCCGGAAGTCGTTGTCGAAGAAGTCCACAATATGTCCCGACATCACTGTGATCGTGTTCCTGTCCAGCCGAGATGAACTCCACGAAAAGCTGCAGAAGAAAAAGAGGATTGCAAATCAAAGCTGTGGCAGAAAGTGAACTTTAAATATGAGATTCAAAACACTGAGGGACAACAGCTTACATTTATATAAAAGATATTTATAGCATATATATGTACACGCACTCCTACTTTACATATTTTTGCTAAATCCAACAACCCCAGTGGTCAAATTAGGCTTTTTTTGGGCAACAGGAAGTGCTTCCAAGTCAATTCACCAAGTTTGGTAACCATTCATGGACCAGTTTATGTGCTTAAGGCAAACATCAGAATCACCAAGCAGAGCACTAAAAAAATTTCATGCAAATTCATTCATGCAGCGCCAGTTTACTGCAACAAGTTGTCTCGTGGCGCTATAACTGGATGACTCATGCTATGGATACAGTTAGCCAAGAAAAACTTTAGATACACTTATCTACAGCTTTACTATGATAAGCGCACACTGGAAGGATGACGAGCAAAGAGATACGACTGCCAACAAGCAGCTGAAACTGCCATGATCTTGAGCTGTTGGTTCATATGTTGCCTAGTTCTGCTGTTGCTCTAACTGATTAGTTAGTTGAACTGAAAGCATGTAATCTGAACTTGATAAACTGAGTTCAGATTACATGCTTTCAGTTCAACTAACTAATCATTTTTAGTCCAAATTACTTTATCTAAAAAGTTAAGTCAACAAACAGCATGTTGGATCAACTCATTTATTTAAGTGTAGTTCACTTGAAGCTTTACATATTCAAAACAACAAGTTTACTTGACTAAGTCAAGTTGAGTCAACAAATTCTTTTTTACAGTGTAGCTGTAATCTCTCTACTTAAACATGTAGTCAACGCTCAGCAGTGCTCGTTTCACCTTCCTCAAATCAGTCGCTCCAGTTCTGACTTTAGTCAGCTACTGATGTGCTGAACAGGTGACGGGAGATTCTCTTCATCCTTGATGTGGTCAGATGACGTGCATTCACACTCATTTTATGCATTTGCAGCTTTCAGAACAGCGATCAAACAGAGAATACGACTGTGTGGAGCCTTAGGTTGTTCAGAGTGGTGTGTATAAATAAATACGGACCACATGTCCCAAACTCGAGGCTCAAATTAAGCCCTTCAGAGATGCTCCATAGCACCCGTCAGGTTTGTGGAACAGGTTGTTGGGTTCATGGTTGCCCAACTTGTAAAACGAATCAAATTACATTATTTTGCCTGTATGTGGACTAAACTGTATGTAAGAAGTGAGTTTATGGGATGTGCACAATATTAAAGCATGTCAGTGCACTACATGTTTCTGGCTCTTAATGTGATCTCCATTTCCCAGTGGGGCCCTCACTAAAATTGGGTTTAATACCCTTGGTTTAGACAGTTTTTATTTAAAAAATAAAAAAAAAAAGTCCCGTGTTGTTGCCCAGTCTAATTTGTTCCAAAATGCATGAACTTCCTGTCACTGCTACAGCTTAAAAGAATGTTTTTCTTATTAGAGCTGCAGTAAAATTGCCGCTCTATCGATACGACATTTCTATGTTATGTTCACGTTGATTTCACTGCTATATGGAAATATATGCGCCACATTTTTGCTGTCTTATATATAAAGAGATCTTTCTTTTTTAATTATTTTTTTTATTAATAAATAAATAAGTAAAGAGAGATCTTCTTTCAGTATCTTCTAAATGGACTGATGATTATGTAAAGTTTTTTAACCCTCGTGGAGCATTGACATGTGGACGGGGATCGTACCACTGACTTTTCCACTGGCAGACCTCTACCTCTTGAGCCCCAGTGTTTTTTCTTTCTTAAATTCAGAAATTTGCAAAGGATACTTGAGCCATAGTCACTCTATGCTGTTAACTGGATCATATGTAGATGTACATCGAGAAGCATGGAGAGGATTTCCACCCTTCTGGTCTACATATCTTCATCTCTGCTAACTTATCTTTATCCCCGGTAGGAACAGAAATATATAGATTCTTTTATGCATTTCAAATATTTATTCAGTCATTTATTTGGTTTACAGTTTGTTCCATATTTTATATGAAATGGAAATTTGGTCTTCCATTTCATTTCTATTACAACCAAAGATAGGGTTTTATTTGTGCTGTAAAATGCTTTAACCTACTTCTATATTCAGTAGCTCAGAGAGTGTCCTCTGCTACTGCACGGGTACAGCAGCCATGCAGCGTATATGTTGGGGGCTTTTAATGTGAAAGGTAGGGAGAGGAAGAAGCCCTTTTTTGTGTGGATCTGGCAGCTCTAGCATTTGCAATAATGGAGAGAAAAAAAGAGTTGCAGAACAAAAAGGAACAGAATAAAACAAACCAATGTACTGAGCCAGATATGAGAGGTAAATCAAGTAAAACAGGTACAGACAGAGGTGAAATGGCTTGTAAAGTATGCATGTTGCAACCACAACAGGTACTTAACCAACTGTAAAAACCTTCAACTGGTGGGTGATTGATTCACCTGCATCAGCACCTGGACCAGCTGATCCAAACTTTAACACTGGGTTAACAAATGTACTTTTAATGGTTTCTCTGAAACTAATTAATAATTTTAAATAAGCTGTTTGCTTCCTCTCCATAATCTCCCAGGTCATAGACATCAACAAGCAGACCTACAACAACACATTTAGCAGACAAGAAAGAGGGCGCGTTTAAAAAGCACTTCAGTCATTTCACAAGTTTAATAAGCTTCAGAGTCTTTAAGGATTTATTTGCAGGCATAATAGATTTTCTATTGTATTGTGGCTGCTGCTTTTAGAGAAAATGCCTCACAACAGAATTATGTTTATGCAAAAGATACAAAATGTATTTTAAAGTTAATTAAACAAAGCACTATAAAAAAAAACACACACACACACTTTGCCTACTTAACGTTTCCTGCTTCCCTTAAATGAACCTGACTGCAAAAAGAAATACTGGCTTGATATTCACCTGTAAGACCCGAACATGACCTTCTCTCCATCCACCAGCATGTATTTGGAGCACAGGGAGCCTGGCAGTTTTCCAAAGGACAGGGCCAGCCCTGCACCTTTCAGCATCCGCACACGGAGATTCTGCAAAAGAAATACCTGCTCTGATCACACAGGTAAGCCTGAGTAAAAGGACCCCAGCTATCAGGCATCTGCATCTGCGGCCTTGTCAAGCATGACTGGCTGTTTTACAGAGATGCCAAGTCAAACTTCTGCAGTCACACCCAGAAACATAAAGTCAACTTTGTCATTAAATAAAGGCAAAAACCCAGACACTGCAGCTGCTTCTGTTTACTTAAAGGGAACGGGGAAAGGAAGAGGACGTAAACGCTGAGTAAACAACCTGGGAGGAGGCTCTGCTGTGCTGTCAACCCTGGCGTCGAGGTGAAGCTTCAAGTTACAGTCTTTGGATCTGTTCTCAGGACCTATGAATGTTCATTAGTCACAAGTAAGAGTAACAGAGCCCAGCGCTCTGAAAGCGCCTTTCACAGGCTTAACACCTGATACCACAATGGCTATCCCACCGCTCCGGTTAGACCAGAGTGGAACCATAAAACTCCGTCCAGCAGATAAGACGGGTATCATGACACGGTGGAGCTAGGATGACAGTCTGACTCAGTGTTTGCTCTTAATCTACATCAGCATTTCATTTCTCGGCTTCTTCACCGCATGAAGCAGCAGTTAACTCTAATTCAGCATTCAGTTTTCCAGGAATTCCACAAAAATCTTTTGTTTGGCCCTCCCTGTTGACCTGGAAAATAGATTTTGGTTTCACACATTTTCCATAAATGCTCCAACTAGTAAATGAACGCATTTGCCGGACACTTAAAATGATCAATGCTGCCTATGTGTTAGCTAAACATTTCTAACCGCTGCATCCACGACTTTTATCTAAACGAGTTCAAGCGTTGTTGTAAAACCTTTAATGATCCATTTCAGTTTATGCATATAAAACACTTGATCAAAATTTTATCTTTCTAAACGGTTTATGTTTTATGTTGGAGCTCTATCGATCCTTTTTTAAATCTCTTTAGTTATCAATATCAATTTTTAACACTTCGTTTTGTTTCCAAGGAGCCAGACTTTGTTATAATATTTAAAGTGGTCTTCAGCAACAGGTCTTCAGGCCTCCTGAAGGTCTTTAAGAGGTTTTTTTTTCCTTTTTTTGGACACTTTTCACTCATTTTCAGTCCAGTCCAGTCACGAAAATACATTTTGCTCCCATTTCTTTAGTTGAGCCTATTAAAAAAAATGCTAACAACACAGTTTGACAGGCATGAAATTTGAGAGGTCCAACAGTGAGTGTCTACAACCATCTGTAAAACACAGTGGAGGCTCTGCCATGGTTTGGGGCTGCATTTCAGCCAGTGGTGTGGAGATCTTGTCAAAATTGATGGAATTATGAACTCCGAAAAGTACCATCAGATTTTGATCCACCAGGCAACTCCACCTAGAAAGCATCTGATTGGCAGCAGCTTCATTTTTCAACATGATGATCCCAAACGCAAAGCCAGTACAGTAAAAGCATATCCGTATATGCTAACACAGTCATGGACTGGCCTCCCCAGAGCCCGGACCTCAGTGTGGGATCATCCTGACAGAGATCGGAAGAAAAATCAGAAACATCCAAAGAAGAACTCTGAATGTCCTTCAATAAGGAGAACTATTCCTGAAGACTGCTTACAGGAATTACAGGAATGTTGCCTCATTACAGTACTGAAATATTGACTTTCAACCTCATTAGAAATGTACCAAGTCTGCTGTTGCCTTATATACTGCACTTCTGTGAATGGATGCACATTTCAAAAAAATCACTGCACCCATTTCCCATTTTCCTAGCAAAATATAAAGAAATTAGGGGCTTCTCAAGCTTTTTGTAAAATACTATAATATCTCTAACTTAGACAATTTGACATATAACACACAATGTGTTTAATATGGCTCTTTCATAGGTTTCAAATTGGTCAGTTTTGCCCAAATCGCACTCGCAGTAAAGCTCTGTGTAGTGGTGCACCAGTGTCTACAGGTCCCATTAAAAACCATGTAAACCACATGATGATGGACACTTTTCCAGGAGGAAACTGGTTGGTTTCACAAATTAAAGTCCTGTTACCTCCAGTGTAATGCTGTGAAGGCCGAGTTATGAGAAAATGAACCTGAAGCTACCCTGAGGGTTAAGTGGGAAAATGTCGTCTCAGATTTTTGTGACTTGGCCACACTGACCTTTTAGGAGCTTGGAAGTAAAGCTGTTAATCTAAAACTTACTCCCATGTTTTCCAGGGTCATGTTTTAACTAGATCAGACCTTTGAGGTAATTAGCTTGTCAGGGATTTCCCAGACTACCCAATGCATGATTCATTTTACGTTTTAATCCGTGATAATTCCCGCAGTCATCGTCATTGTTACAGGATTCAGAGCAGTGACCCACTGAGCTGCTTTCCCATGTTCATTTCCTCTTTGTGTACTGTTAACGAGCCTCCTCCCTCTGCAGCTCTCTGTTTGCTGAGCTCTGTCCTCACCCGCAGATGCATTGCGTTAATCTGCAGCCGAGAGCACATATCCAGAGAGTGGGGCACTCCCCTGGCCTCCAGCACAACGTAAAAACAGCCACGCCACGCCGTGACGAAGCATCCAGCAGGTCCTGGAGGATCAGCAGGTCTGTGAGGAGGTCCATTACGATGGCCACTGCCTGCAAGACATGGGGCAGAGGAGTCATCTCACATTACCCGTGCATATCCATTACATTTCTATGCTTTTTCTCTTATTTGAACAGTCATGTTTTGTTTTTGTTTTTATTTAAAAACAGCAAAATGCTGAAGTGAGGAAAAAAAATCTATAACAGTACACATGTATAAAAAAAAATAACTGGATATTATTTAAATATCTAAACCGGCTGGATCAGGGTTCTCAAAGTTGCCATTTAGTGCCATTTTAGAACGAATAGCATATGATTGAGGGCCCCCCTTCCCCCAAACATTTAGTGTTCGCACTGCATGTGTTCACAGCATGCTGGCTGCAATTCTCATTCGGGCCAAGTTTAAAGTTGTTTAAATGTTCATAAGGCGGTCCTGCCATTCCTTTGCAGCAGCTGCATTTGCTGAGTGCTAAACGTAGGGACATTTTGCATGGAGCTGCAGGCGACGGAGGCCATCGAGTCTGGTTTTTAACTGTCAGGTTGGCAGTTTGACTCCTGGTCCAGCCCACTTACAATAACAATTTTTGTTGCATTTTTGCATTTTGGTCCCACACATCTGACATGAATTTGGCACCCCTCGTGTTAGGTCAAGATAGGTTAAGATATTTGAATTTGTCATGAAATGAGTCATGTAGAAATACAGTGCATCTGTGCAAACATACACCCACTCATAACTGACAGATCGATAACGAGCGGACGCCACGGTTATGTCACTGCAGTTGTGGATGCACAATAACGGAAAATAAGTGAAATAAAACCAGAAAGTTTTTGCGCCATTAGTCATGAGAATGGAAATGTAAACTTTAATCATCAAAGACGTCCTCTGAAGGGAAACAGAGGTCTTTGGTTGCACGTTGTTAAAATGGACAAACTGGAGAGCATTTCATATCAGGCATTAGAATCATCATCATCAACATTAGCAGATGAAATATGCTCAGTTTATTTACATTGTTTCCCATTTATGCAGCAGTTCAATCAATGATATGCACTACATTAACACTCATATCAACCATCTAAATCAATAATACATTTACAC
Source organism: Pterophyllum scalare (assembly GCA_024447675.2). NCBI lineage: Eukaryota > Metazoa > Chordata > Actinopteri > Cichliformes > Cichlidae > Pterophyllum > Pterophyllum scalare. Next base: position 6,844 of record JAMQGT020007600.1, on the reverse strand, counting down.
CCATGACCAAAAACACATCTTGGGAAAACAAATATGTTTGGCATTCAGATCATGATTCTGATTGCAAAAGCTGCCAGACAAAACAAGCTTTAAAAAAAACTAAAATATGAAAAATGGCAACAGAAGAAGTAACCAGGAATGAGTTGGAGGAAACAGCTTCACTGACTGCGTCGGCACAACATCTACATTACGAAAAAACATATCAGATCTCATACTGGCACGGACTGGGTAATGTGTTTGGAATGAAAGGATGCCAAATAAAAATGATCAGCCTGCAGAGAAAGTTGAATTCAAAGACACTCCCCCCCCCCCAAAAAAAAAAATCCAAGTGAAAAAATGATGCAGCAGGCTCGTCCGTTTTGACAAAATTTCTTTGTGTGGGCGCCAGTTTGAGGTGTGACAGTGACCCTGTCCAAATACAAAACTAGTGAGAAAACAGTCAGAAAAGATGAGGAGGGGACAATGTCACCTGTAAACCCATTCCTGTTTTCGGGGCTGTCTCAATGTTGCCCCTCTAGTGCACCTGTTAATTTTATTAACACCAAAGCAGCTGAAACTGATTAACAACCCCCTCTGCTGCTTACTGACTAGAATATCAATATCCCCGATTTGATGCCATACTAGGAAGGCCCCCGTCAGGTTACAGCATAAGTCTGTGGTTACAGCGTACCTTTGGATTTATCTCAGAACTATGAACCCCTCGTTACAAACGTCCATGGACCAGTCAATCCAGACTTTATTCCCTCCTGGATCACTTATTCACACAAATTTAAAGTTTCCTGGACGACAAAGTAAATTTCTGCTCTGACATTTGGATGGTAGGGTCAGAATTTGGCATCAACAACATGAAAGCGTGGGTCGATCCTGCCTTGTATCAACAGTCGGTGGGGGTGTGATGTGTGGAGATATTTTCTTGGCACACTTTGGGCCCCTTAGCACCAACTGAGCATCATTTAAGCACCACAGCCTACATGAGTATGGTTGCTGACCCTGTCCATCCCTTTATGACCACAGCACACCCATCATCTGATGTCTCAAAGCTCAAATCATCAAATTGGTTTGAACACAGCAGCGAGTTCACTGTACTCAAATGACCTCCACAGTCATCAGTTCTCAATCTAATGGAGCACCTTTGAGATGTGGATGTGCAGCTGACAACATCTGCAGCAACTGTGCGACGCTATCATGTCAGCGTGGACCGGTGAGTGCACGACTAATGCAGTATGCGTGACTGCAAATGAAGCTGAAACCGCTTCTGTTCTTTTCCTGCAAAACACCTCAGACCAGCCTGATTGGTAAAAGTCACCGAGCTTATTTTTAAATCCAGCCGCACCATTTAAACATTAAAAGATCTGACTGCCTTCACCACTCCCGCTGCCAGTCCGAACAAAGGCACCGAGGTGCTTACCTGTCATTAGTCTTGTGACATGAAATTTAAACACGCAACTTTCCAGCACAACAGCAGTTAATACTTCAGCGTAACTCGTTTTTCCAGGTGATTAGAAGTTTTAGCAAAGTTGCTTGGACAAACGCCAGCAACGGCTACCGCTAATCAGAGTGACAAATCACCAGGTGCAACCCAACAGTGCATTTGTAACACTTTACTGCACACAGTTTAATCATGTACTGGATTTATTAGCCCAGTAAGACTGCTGTTTGTTGTGAGGTGTTTTATAGCCTCTCTTGTTTTTTTATACCCTTGAAAGCATGTGAATCCTTTTTCTCCTCCACTTCCTTATTGCAGCATGTTTGGGACGCACCCAGCAAATTGAAACTAGTTCTCCTGGAAGACACAAGTTTAACCAGGCATGACCCTCAGTGAAGCCACATCATCAAATATCCATCCTAACTGCTTACTGTGCATTTTATTTTGAAGAACATCCATCGAGAAAATGATGCAGCTCAACTATTCAGAAATTTTCTGGAAAGAAAAGCATTTTCTTGTTGCCTAAAAGCTTAAATGAGTAAAGCTTAGACGGTTATTTCACCTGTCAAGGTTGTAAGCAGCTCAATTTCAATTAATTTCCAAGAGCTCTGGTTGCTAAACCAACCCTTAAAGAGGCCTTATTATCCATCCATCTGTCCAGTTTCTTCCACGTGTGCTTTTCCCTATCATTCATATTAAACATAACTTAAGATTCAAACAATGAAGTAAGCATATGTACAAGTAAGAAACCTCAAATTTGGGCTAAAAGTTCAGGCTTCATACTGCTCTAAACACTCAGATTTTTTGTACTATTGGAGCTGTGTGATATCAAAGAGAGCAGCCAATCAAAAGAATGTGATATTCAAGGGGGAGGAGCTAAAACAGCCAATTTCAGACAGGATGAACCAAAGGGCTGCACTAAGGCCCAGTACAAGCCACACATAGCTATTCTATTAGAGTCCAAAAATTTAAAACATGAAGGACAGATTTAATTTTTTTTTTAATTTATGACTTTTTTCTTTCCCTAATTTTGATTATTTAAAGGTTTGGGTCGCTTTTCACACAAAGTAGTTTTGTGAAGGTATTATTTTAACCAAGCACTCCTATTAGATGAGTACAGAGACCTGCCAATTTTGCTTTCAATGAAGGCTTTTGAGACTAATTTAAGGTGCCTATCAGCAGCAGCAGCGCAGTTTGAAAAAAAGAAGCATTAAACATTAACTAGAGAAGCACTTTTATTCTTCGACTTTGTGTGATTCATAGTTCAAAATAATCCTTATTATCCTACACTGGGCTCAAGTCACCCTCTGCCTGAAACGTGCCGTTTTAGCTCCTTCCCCCATTGAGCCAACTTTCTCCTGATTTGCTGCTCTTTGTAAGCAGAGAGTTTGAAAAGCAGGTGGGTAGGGCTTTTGTGCCTGAGATGACCATTTTAAGGATAAGTCCTCTCTGTCACACCGAGCCACCATGAGTAGGAAGAAAAGTGTGTTTAGAGCAGTCTGAGCTTCTGGCTCACCGGGATCACCTGGAGCTTTCGGCATTGAAAGCAGGATTTATGTCTATTACAGGAAATACAGAAAAACATAACAGGTCCCCTTTAAACCAAAATGATGCCCACAGCTGACACATTTATGTTTAAGTGAGATCTTTCTGAATGCCCATCAGCATCATCATCTTTACAGTTAAACAACTCTGACTGATCCAATTCTAGCACTATTTTTTTTCAGCCCCAAAGGCTATGTTCATCTTTTATGTACAGTCTATCCGCTTGTATGATGGACAGAATCTACAGACAGTTTATTTAGTACTGACTGAAGTGACATTTTAGACATGAAAAAAAAGATAAATGTCATATTTTCATTGTTACATTTAATGACCTGGAAACACCTGGAAAGCCGTGAGTGTTTGGGTGTTTACTGGCGAGCGCTGCTGCTGCCTGTCTTTCATCACATGTGATATAATGGAAAACCTTCCACTGTGGCAGAACAGAGCAAGTATAAACACTTGAGCTTTCTGATGTAAGTGGACAACGCCTTGTGTAAATGACTTCTCCTGCTGGGACACTGATGAAGTGCACCTTTTTAATTCTGCATGGGGTCTTAAATGTACAGGACATCACCTAAATGGCAGAGCCTTTTGCTGTTCTTTCAGGTGACATTATCTGTTTTTACTCTGAATGTAGCTCGACCGGTAACCGTCACTCTTTTTCTTATGTACAACTCAGCTCTTCTCTCAAACTGAGATAATGATCTCCTGTGGACTAATGTTATGCTTCCAGGATTAGCGTGTGTGTGCGTGCACTACTTTAACTCCCGAAGGACGCTTTCAAGTATCTGTCAGGTTTTTAGGAGGGGATGATTTATTTTAGCTCAAGGGGAGCAATCTCAGCCTGTGACTGATTCGTTAAGCTGACACAGCTCTGAATAGACTGTTGTAGATGGATAATGAAGTGGATTAGCTATTAAAATATGATGAATTCTGCACATCTTCACCCTCATCGTTTTATCCAGCAAATACAGCCTCTGGTGCTGCCTGTCAAATCCAATCACAGGTGAACAATTCGCCTCATTAGCTTCAATTCTCACACCTGCATGGTCAGCCAATCAGATGGACTTATATAAAACTCTGAGTGGTGAGGAGAAATATTTTTAAAAATAGGCCTCTTCTGTGCCAACCCTAACCTGGCCTGGCGGATCGTGGAGGAGGTTTTAATTGCTCTGCTGGGTGCATGTCCCGATGTGAAGCTGACATTTAGCCTTTGCTTTCTGCACCACTCGTGACTCAGCTTGTTAAAACTTGCACAGGACTCTCCCACTCATTTACCTTTTATAATTTTATTTACCCACGCTGGCTTCGCTAACCCTCACCTGTTTCAGCCTTACTGGAAAATTCTCTAAGCAGGCGTTAGGGTTTAGATGCACTACTGCAGCACATGTTCAAAGAGGCTACAATTTACAGATGTGCCCTGAGCACCCTGCACGAAGGCGGTCGTTAAGTTAGTCATTAAGTTTTGAAAAGATAATATCAGGATACACTTGATGAATGTGTGTGCGGCTGTGCTGGTTCGAATCATGTGTGCAGTCTGCTGGTCATTCGTCCCATTTCTTTTTTTTTGATGTACAGTAACTTAATGAACCCCTGCAAAAACTTCATACTGTGACATTTTTCCGGGCTACAAAACATTTCTGTTTCCTGATAATTCACTCACAAAAACTCTAAAGGATCATATCGCCATGTGGGACAGTTGGCTGGTCAAGTTTCTCCTGGGAAAGTTATCAGGAAACAGATCAAACATTCAGGGTGCCGGTGCTTGTTTCTTGCCTCTCAGCAGGCAACACAAAAATAATTTGAATGATCCGTACTACGCTTTGCCTTCAAATATCAGCAGGATCCCAACAAAAAGTCATTTGCATTTTATTTAATAAGGTGTCTGCTGCTGAGTTTTTTTTTTTTTTTAATTACCACTGTGGCCTAGAAATACAGAAAAATCTTCAGCACAGGTGCTCGAAAACACCTGAATGTTTTTCATGGTGTCATTTTATGAAATGTCAGAAAACGGTGTTGTCTTGAGATGTCTCTTGTCAGCTGATAATCAGTTTATTATACAACAGAAAAGATAATTTTGGAGATAAACTGGCATTTACCGCAGGCAGGAAACAGGAGGAGTGACCGTAACTGGCTCAGTGGTCAGGTGAGCATCTGCAGCCAATCACCGCTAGTAGTTATTATCCTTCTTTGTTACAAGTAGGTCAGGGACTCTCTCCTTTAATTGCTCCACCGGGTAACAAATTTGTTTTCTTTGTCTGCTGAAGGTGTAAGCGATGACTCATCGACCGGAGGTTTGAGGTTTTGTTAGACATCCTTCCCCTAAATTTAAATTTGCAGGTGTTTCTTCTACCTGCTTTATTGTTTGATGCAAACAATGAAAAGTATTTCTCTGCAGTTTTAGAATTAAGTCACACATTTATTTTTCATTTAAGAATTGTTTCGAGCAAAATGCACCCCAGAAATGCTCAGATGTTGCTTCTTATTTTAGATTTTCTCTATTTTATATCTGTAGAAATTGAATCTCTTTGGGTTTGGGGTTAAATCTGGGGAAAATGGAACACTTCTCACTATTTTCTGACTTTAAAGGCGCTACATCATAGACTAACTGAACAGTTACCGGCAGCCCTGAATGTTTTTATGACTTCAATATGAAAAATTAAAGGACTAAAGTTCCTACACGCCAGGGTGTCTCAGAGTTGGAGGTTTATTATGGAAAAGTGTTAATATTCAAACCAAAGCTTTCAAACGTTTCTGCGTAAATCAGAGGGGGTTTAGTGACGTAAACAGGGTACTTTCTCTCCTTTTCCGAGTGTTACCTTGTGTGACTCCTGAATGAGCTTTCTCACCACCGCCTTGATGTGCGGTCCCTGCTCTTTGGGGGGGTGGGTGTACACGGACACCCGGGTCACCCCCTTATAGACGCCGCTGCTGCCGGGCCAGCCGATGTCCAGAGTCGGGACCTCTGTGTCGGACATCTGAGGCCAGTAGGTGGAGTGGACCCCGGAGTCCGCGCTGGAGGAGCCCTTGGACTTGTCCTGCTCTCCGGACTCGGAGTCGCTGTCCGTGTCGTACTCCTGGAAGGTTTTGCGGATAAGTTTGACCTCCCTGGCGCAGAGGAAGTCTTTGGTGTTGTCCTCTTGGAGGCGCATCTTGAAGGCTCCGTCCCCGTTCCTCAGCAGCTGCTCCAGGGCCGCGCGCTGCTCCTCGCTGTAGTAAAACTCCGGCCTGGACTCCGGGACCTTCTCGTTAACGTGCTCATCATCCATGCACACCAGCTGAGACTCCGCCATGGCCCTAAAAACTTTCCCCACAGTCCGCCGCCGCTGCTGCTGCTGCTGCTGTTAAACCTGAACCGCAATACCTGTATGGACAGGTACAGGAGCCGCTCAGGTAGACCCAGGAGGAGGAGCCAACAGTCCAGGGGGGATAAAGCCTCTCCCACATTATTAAACAACATCCCGCTTGCAAACTTTCAGAATAAAACAAAAGTTGGTCAGTGGTGGTTCCCAAATAGTGGATTTTGACTTGACTTTGATTTAACCAAAAATGATTATTGTAACTGCACCTCAAGCCATAAATGAAGTCCAAATATACTATATTAGGGCACATCAAAGGCCCTGACTGACAGGGAGAGTGATCAAAATCACCTAAAGAAAAAGAACTGCAAAAGCTTCCTGTTTCTTACCCTCAGCCTCCTTCAGCCATCTGGGGCAGCATGGCGCCAAGCAAAGGGGCCCTTTGGGCTGCTGTGACACTGCTTCTGAACCACAAGTGTGATTGTGTGAAAGTGTTTGATCCAGAAATGGATGCAAGTTATATTAGTGGAGCTTACTGCAAACCAAAAAATGTTGATGTCATGCTCAAAAGTCC
>JAMQGT020007599.1:0-26675 GCA_024447675.2 Pterophyllum scalare | reverse complement strand
GTGTGATTTTTATTTCGTTCAGTTACGTATTGCTTAAGTTTAATTTCGTGCAAAATTTCAGATTTTTTAAAAATCATTAAAGAAAAAATAAAAATGGCACATGGAAGCAAAACAAAAGAAGCAAACCAAAACTAGTGTACTGATTTAATCATCGGGGGAAAGTGGAGAACAGCGTGGGGAAAGAGCCTTTCTTTGAACTCTGCTGTTATATAATCCTCTGATGCAGCACTGCAGTCTAAAGGGATACCCCTGCCATAGCTGCTCAATAAATATTTCAGTGAAACCGCTCTTCTGGTATTTTTCATATTCCAACTGTTACCTTGAGCCACATTCAGTCACAATGGTGAAGTGCAGCAGCACCCACGTCCCCTAACAAACACAATCATTAAAAGAAAAGGACTTTGTCTGGGAATTAGCAGCATTTCTTATCTCCTGAGTCTGAATTCAGAGTGAATGTTTGGGTGGATCCAGGCATATGTACAGGTGCTGCTTTTTAGTGTTTTGTCAGAGTGGAACAAGTTGTCTTCATGGCTCCAGTTGGCACAGCAGTCAGAGCTGCTCCACCTAGGCTAGCACAAGGCCAAACATTAAACAGACTGTATTCATCTTCAAATGTAGTCACAGGAAAATTTTCGAAAGACAAAAACTGCGTTTAGAGTCAGTGAAAGTTTTGACAAGTTCCCTTTAAAATGAGCTTATGTTAAAGATGTTCTAAATGAGAACATTTGAGGTAGTTCAAAACTAACATTGCAGAGTCCTACTGGTTAATGGCACGGCTAAATTGAGTAAGACAGTCCTGATACATCTTGTGTCTGTAATTACTGACTAAGTGGTTGATGGTCTCGAGCAACAAGCACAGCCATTAAATATGAAGTAGCATCTGTCCTTTTCTTACACAAAGCATCGAGATGGAAATCTGTACTTGGAACAGGAAGGTTCTGTAGTATTTATGAATTTATTTATGCCATGTCTGTAGGTTGTTTTGGAGGGTTGGTTTCCTAGTTGATCGCTGAGTTTGTTTTTTTGGGTTAATATTTGGGTTCTGATTCCTGTGCTTTGAGGCTGGGTTTTGTGTATGAGTTTATTTTAGGCGCTGTTACAATTTATGGCTCTTGCTTTAGTCTTGATTCATATTTTGGTCTTGTTTCCGTTGAGAGATAGTTTTGTTCCCTTGTGTTCTGTAATCTTTAACCCCCCTCTGTGGTCTTGTGTGTCATATTTTGAGTTATGAGTTCTCAGTTATCTTGAGGTGTTCCCACTGGCCTGAAATGTCTGCCTACGACTCGGCATTTGGGCTAGTTTTACTTCCTCCCTCTCTCATTGTCTTGATTGTCTACACCAGTGTGTATTTGCCCCTCTAACAAAAAGACAGGAGGAGAAGCTGGAGGTGACAGAGATGAAGCTGTTACACACTAGAGGTGTAACTCAAAATTCCACGGTTCAGGTTCATGTTGCAGATACAGAAGCCACGGTTCAGTGATTTTAGTTCAGTTCATTTGCATATATAAAATAATTATTTATGGATCAAATGATGATTTATGCGACTAAAACAAACAAATTATTTAGAACTTCTTTATTCCTTGCAACAACAAAATAACTTTCAATGAACATCAAAGTCACATTTGACTAGAAAACAAATGAAAAAAAGAACGGGATGATCACCTGATCAGTGTCTACTCTATATCACCTGAGAGGCGTGTGACTGTTTCACTACTGAAACTCAATGCAACACAACATTCCTCAGAAAATAAAGCTGACAAAATACTTCACTCCTCTACTGATGGGATTGAAGAGAACAATATTAATCAGTGTCAGGGATGTTCCTGGCAACTAATTTCTTAGTCGACTAACAAACAAAAAAAAACAGACTGAGAAACGCTCAGATATCAAGTTACATTTTAGGACTGTTTAATAGAAAATGTCAAACGGTCTAAACAAATGCATTTGAAACCGGTAATCACATTCTTCAATAATCGATCACACTTTAATTGGTGCTTAACTGTGCGGCACCTCGCATTGTGCATTATGAACAGTTACACTCCAAACAACGAAGAAGAAAACTTAAAATCAATTGATGTTAAATATTTGAAAATGCGTTACTGCAAACAATAACTTTCAATGAACATAAATGCCACACATCAGAAATGAACATCTGAAAAATGAATAAATTGTGACTTAAAAGTGTGGCGCATTGTGCCACGCATTATGAACCACGTTTGTTGTTCTATAATTCATGACACGCATCTCAATAAAGGTTGAAATCTAAAATGATAAACAACACAATACAAAGATCCAGCCATCCTTCCACTTATCCGGGGCCGGGTTGCAGGGCCGCAGCCTGAGCAGTGAAGCCCAGACCTCCTTCTCCCCAGTCATCTCCTCCAGCTGATTCAGGCTTCACCGCCGGGTCTTTGTGGAGCTACGGCTTAACCTACGTATGTAAACTACTGTTGTTGCTGCTGTTGTGCCAAAAGGAGATTTCTGTGTTTGCTAAAAAATGACTGGCTGTATGTAAACTGTTGTAAATGACCTTTTGGCTCAATATGTCTGAACCATATGTCAAACATATCTCTCATGAATGATATTAAGTCATTTTAAGTGAGAAACAACAATTCTGTCACAAGGTAGACGCTACAATCACTTTTTGGCTGTAATATTTATATATTCTTTATTTATCTGGATAAATGCTGTCATTGACATTAAAAATGTCTTTTTTCAGAGAGATCAGGCAAAGAGGGCAGCTCACATTGCAACTAATTTAAGATCACAGTTCTATGAAGATATTTGAAGTGGCCAAAAATTACTGGATTGATTAAAATGTAGGTACAAAAGGCAGAGTCATAAAAATACTTGCAAAAAAGGTCATTTCTTCATTTTCATATAAGCACTTCTTAAATATTGTTGAGTGCCTATTTACCAGAGACATTACACATTAAAGAGAGCACACAGAAAGATCGGAAATCACTTCTTGGCAGAAGATCTGGCAGAACCATGGGAACCACTAAAACAAAACAGGAAATGAAAGTACGGAATACTAATGAATATAACAGCAAGGGCTGCAACGATTCATTGACGTAATCGATGATATCAACTACAAAAATTAGTCGACGTGGAATTTTAACGTCGAAGCATCATATTTTAAAACTCATCCATCCATCTTTTTCCACTTATCATGTGATTTTGGAACTGCAGTACACTACAGGAAGGTATGGGGGCAGTATTGCCTCCATTGATTGCCAACAACAATACTAACGAAGAAAAACGTAACGACAGCATAACGATGGTGGAACAGACCACATTAATGTTAAAAATACATTTGATTATTTTCAAACTCGTATTTTTATGGGTCATTATTTTAATTGTGAGAAGAGACAACAAGGTGATGTTAACAGGTGGGCAGGTTTGAACAGGTGAGGTAGGATTGAATAATCGTTGACTAATGATGATACAGATAAATGATAAATGATAAAGAGAGCACCTAAAAATAAACAAGAACTCCAAACTTCAAAACTTGAAACCCTGGAACAGATCAGGGATCATGACAAAGTCACATTTATCTGTAGGCATCATCTCAAAGACGACAACACGTTTGCTCCAATATGTCAACAAAGCAACAATTTCCAATATTTAGTTTGTATTTTTTCTCTAAAATGATTGTATTTAAATGTGAGGGCAAGCAGACAGATTACCACTGTATGTAATACTCCCTTGTGACTTTCAGTTGCACTTTAATTAAACCCTAGAAATGACGCATACATCCACTGCAGTACAGTCAAGTGCTTAGTTTGTCTTTACACAAGTTTTCCTTCTGCACAATACATTAATATTTCTCTGTTTGTAAGTAATCATTGCCTTTAATCACAGACTAATAAAATCAGACAGAGCATTTGAAAGGAGCCCATTATGTGCACTGAAAGTAAAGTCAGCAGCTGAGATCATTTTTTCCAGGTGTAATGCAAAGCACTGCTCTGGTTTCTGTTGGCAAATGAATGCCAAGAATCAAAGGCTGACACTTTTATGGAACGTTAGGTCACAGTATCTGGACTCACTTGTATACCTGACAGTGTATCCTTATGAATGTACTACATTGTAAGCTCTGGTGATTTATTTTGTGAGCAGTCAAGAGCGTATGTTAGCCAATGTTAGCTGCATGGTCTGTTCTAATGGGTGACATGGTGTTCCAGCAGTCCAGCCCTCAATACCCTCGTTAAGTTGTGCAAAACAAAGTACTGCTAAGACCTGCACTACAGCACAGAGTGCCTTACACTCTCTGTGACACTTAGCCCAACAGAGTTCCTAATGAGTTTAATACCTACTTGACATTTAATTTAGAACTATAACATGTTAAACTTACTAACCTTAGAATAAATGTGCAAGTGTAGAACTCTGTAGACTTAACAACAGTAAGTCTGAGGCCATGATTTTCAGGTGTTCACTCCTGGTTGGGAATGAGTTGCTGCCCCAAATATCAAGTGTCAAGTATCTTGTAGAGAAGAGAGGATGAATGATTGCAGATGCTGCACTGCTTTGTTGTGGTTCAAGAAGATAACTGAGTCTTCACGAGTCGTGGGTAATCAAAATTGTAGATACAATCATGAGAAAAAGCAAAGAGTGTCTGGGCTCCCCCTTGGACATAGCATGAGGGACTCAGAATAAAGCTTCTCCACACCTAGGATGCTGGACCTTAAGATATTTTTACTGTTTTATTTGCCACCTGTCTCTATCTCATCAACTGGATCAGGAAATGTGGGAGGACATAATAAATCTATCTAATTAAGCTCACAAATTTGTTTGATTCATCCTTCCAGAGAACATGTCTCCACTACTCTAGAGTCCAGTGGTGGCGTGCATCCATTGTTTCTTATTGGATTTGGTGATATAAGGCTTGGATGCAGCTGCCATGGAAACCCATCCCATGAAGCTCTCTACACATTGTTCTTGAGCTGATCTGAAGGCTACATGAAGCTTGGAGGTCTGTAGTGACTAGTGCACTAGTGACCCCTGTGCACTATGACCCTCAGCATCCATGGACCCCATTCTGTGATTTTACGTGGCCTACTACGTCATGGCTGAGTTGCTGTCGTTCCCAATCGCTTCCACTTTGTTATAATCCCACTAACAGCTGACTGTGGAATATTTAGCAGTGACTGGACTTGTTGCACAGGTATCATCCTATCAGGGTACCACGCTGGAGTTCACTGAGCTCCTGAGAGCGACCCATTCTTTCTCTGATGTTTGTAGAAGCAGTCTGCATGCCTAGGTGTTGGTTTATACACCTGGACTCAGTGATTTGGATGGTGAGTGAAGACTTATGGTGATATAGTGTCTTGTTTGAAACAGCGATGTTTCAGTATGACTTATACAGTTCATACTCAAACATCAGTGCTGTCCGTAGCAGTGCATGCTCTTCATTTCATAATGCTCATCTTTCCTCAGGCTGTCTCTCACTTCTTCACCTCCTCTTCTTGTCATCCTCTTTCTGTTTTCTCACACCATACCTCCCATCCTTCTTCCCTCTGCTCTGACAAAAGCCTCAGCTATGCTACTTGAATACCAAATCTAGCATTCTCTGAGAAATTCTCTGCCTTCAAAGCATTTCCCTTAGAGGAAGTACTACTGATGTTCACCTAATGGGGCATATTGACAAGTAGGTGGATCAGCCTTGTACATGTTACTGCTCTGAAACAAAAATGCAACCAGTATGGGGTTTTGCTCTGAGGCGACCTCTCTCCCCCATCAAACTGTGGTGTCGATTCACTGGATGATGAAACGATCGGCATCATTACAGCTGCATAAGCTCTTGCTACCCTTGGTGTGTACAATGTAGAGTTAGCTTGTAGTGCCTCAGTGAGCCTTTCTGGACATAAAAATAAATCACAGCTGACTTTGCTGCCATGGCAACCCCTCCTTTATCCTCTGCAGTTCCTCCATATATCCACTTTCTGTGTCGCAGCTAGAGCCTGTTAATAGTATTTGTCAAGAAAATTGACTGTAAACAATAAACTGCAGTGCCCCTTCCAGTCCATAATGAGGAGCTGTTATTCATCTGTGTAATCCTAATCTAATAAAACATTACTCTGAATGAATCACAGGGGTTTCTGTGTACAAAGGTATTTTATGTAACATGACTCCACTGGACTACGAAAAGCAACAAACTGTATCAAAATGTGGTATTTTACCTTCTAAGGGCATCATTTGTGATAGCGCTAATGATGGAATCATGAAGTATAACCCTATGGTTTGAATATTCCACTCAGTTTGTAACTTTTATGACGACACACAATGCAGTATTACTCTGTTAGGCAGTGGGTGCAAAGGTTATTTTCTGCTACTTTATAATTTGAAAATGTACAGCTTAACCTCAAAAGGCTCTAATGTTATTTCCAAAGATTTATACATTTTTAGCTCAGCGATGTCTGTTCCACAAAAACTGTAATGTTGGCCATAACCGGAGAACAATGCGTGACCTAGGATGTTCAAATTCATACCATAGAGTCATACTGTTCAAGTGAGATCCATCAGATTTCACACACTTGTTCATCTCTTAACTCCCAGAGCTAACATGACTTACAGGACGTTATGGCAGTGGCCACTGAGGGAGCTGCTGGCCTGGTGTTCACAGGCAGCCTCAATAATTCAGATAGTTTAATTGTGCTTTTCTTTTTAAACATTAATTAGTGAAGTATTTCAAAGGAAAAGAAATCAAAGAAATAAGGTGACACTTTATTTTTCTTATCTGCTGTAGACAGACAGACATCTGTCTTGATCCTACGATCAGCAGGGTTTGAAAGATGCAAGTAGAGATGATGCTAAATATTATATATAGGAATGGCACTATAAATAGGAATAGTAAAGAATAAATAAAAATATAACAATAATAAAATATAACAAGAAAATAATAATAATAATAATATATAAGAGAAATACCCCTAGGTATTTATAGGTGGACACTATCTCCACAGTAGCCCTCGGATGCAGACAGACAAGAGTGGTGGCTTTTTCTTTCTGAAGTTCAGTTTACTCTAAATGAAGTAAAAACATTTTTTACAGTCTCTAATATTAAGGCCTCTAATATGCAGGCATTGTGATTGAGCAACATTATGCAACCAGTGGAATTTTTAATTTTAAATAGCAAATTAAACACATAGACCTATGTTTGCTGGCTTCTTTGATAAGTACTGTAAATGTGAAATTCTTGTTTCTCTGTGTTGCAGTTGAAAGGGAACTGGTTCAGAAGAGGACCTTCACCCGATGGATAAACCTCCACCTAGAAAAGGTTTGTTCAGAGCATCATGATGTGCTGACTGCAGAACATGCACATTACTCATGGTTTTCATGCTCAGTTACTGCAGTTACAGTACTACTCCTTAATCTTAGACTATGTCTGAGCAGAAGTGCCTGCTCATGAACATGGTGTGAGACACGTGCTGGACATGAACAACGGGGACAGCTTCTGAATTATGTATGTGTTTGTGTAGAACTGCCTGTGTGCAGCATTAAAGGTTTATTTGGCTCTCTTGTTAATCTAAGATCCTACATCATAGTGCATTCCCCAGGTATACTAGATTAGAGAAACAGATTATAGTGGGGGAAATAATGATTTGATCCCTTGCTAATTTGTAAGTTTGCTCACAAAGAAATAAATAGTCTTTCATTTTTATGGTAGTTTCATTCTAATGGAGAGAAAATCCAGAAAAAAACATAAACATATACATAAACATATACATAAAAATAAAATACATAAAAGTTATAAATTGATTTGTATGTCATTGAGTTTTATAAGACATTTCTGAATAATTGCACCAACAGTTTTCACCTTCTCACCAAGCTTCTTGCTGATGGTCTTGTAGGCCATCCCAGGCTTGTGCAGGTTTATAATCTTGTTCCTGACGTCCTTTGACAGCTCTTTGGTCTGTTGATTTACTCCAGTTGATGAGTAATCTGATATAGATGAGCACTTATCTATAAGTGTGATCATCTTGGAAAGAGAAGCTTGTGAGTTCTGGAGGAAAAGTAATACATCATCAGCATAAAGGATTATCTTGTGGTCTGTATTTTCATTCATATTTGCATTTTGTTGAACTGCTGCTGCCAGTGTCTCAATAAAGATGATAAAAAAATTGAGGGAGGGTCCCTGCCTGGTGCCTTTCTGCAGACTGAAGCTTTGGGAAGTAAGATTGTTTGTTCTAACACGTGCATTTGGTACGTTAAGCTGTATAGTGTTCTGATCCAGTTTATGAAGGATGAACCAAATCCAAATTTGTGTAGAACTGCTAATAAAAATTACCAGTTTACCCGGTCAAATGCTTTCTCTGCATTTAAAGAGACAACTGTGGTTTCTAATTTATAGTCTATTACATTTATTAATCTGCTTGTATTATTGGCTGGCTGTCTACTTTTTTATAAAACCTGTTTGATCAGGATGCATCATGAATGGAGTGAGATTTTTCTAATCTTTTGGCAAATTCTATCAACATTTATGATAGAGATTGGGCGGTAGCTGGATGGGAGTGTAGGGTTTTTGCATGGTTTAAGAAGCAGGCTAATGTTGGCAGAGTTAATGTTTGCAGATCGTGTGTGATCTTCCTGAATTTGAGTCACCGTTCTGAAAAAAGTGGGTGCTAGCTCAGACTGAAATTCATTAGAATTCATCAACATTTGGTCCATATATGCTAGCGATAGGTCTGTATTCTGAATAGTTAAATTAAGTGTTATAAATCTACCTTCTGGATTTATGGTGGTGTTGTTAATGTTAAAGTTTATCTTCCTGTTAATCACCTCTTTGTTTGGAGTTGTAGCAGGCTGAGTACATGTGAGGGAACTGTGGAGAGGAGAGTGTGTGCAGATGTTCTGGACACACTGTGTCTCCTGTGGAAACACAGCATCTGCCTGTAAATCATTTAACCGATTAACAATTTTTAACCTCTTTCCTCTTTCATTCATGAGACAAACCTCAGTGTGCTTAAACTAACTGGTGAAGTGTTGTGTGTTCACTAAAGGGGTGTGTGTGTGTGTGTGTACTGTATGTTTTTGAGAAAAATCATGGCATTAAAGGAAATACAATCATTTCCTTTAATGCTGCGGTGAGAGGAGAGAGGGTGTGAAAAGTGACATAAATGAAAGATCAGTTCAAAAACAAGTGCTCTAAAACAATAAATGTCATCGACAAGAACCCCCCCCCCCAAACAAACAACCACAACACACTATGCTGATTAATCCAGCATACTGTTCCATATAGACGTGCCTGTTGACCCAGTGGACTGCTGAGAATGAGAGTAAGAGGAAAGAATCAGAAAAAGGCGTTGTTGTGGACACGGATCACCTGATTGATCAGTAGAGCCATGGCGTGGTAAAGCTGTCTGTTGACATAAAATTTATCGACTGCGATCACAGCCCAGGAACTTCCTTGCATGAACTTTTTCCGACTCGGAAACAGGACTTTATGTCACTCCAGAATCTCCTTTGGAAACTGATGGTTCACGCTGAAGTCCATCACTCTCAGCTCCCGGCCGTGGCTCTTCACTCAATTTATAACTTTTATGTAATGTGTTTTTTCTGTTTTTGTGGTTAATAGTCTGTCTCTCTCCATTAAAATTAAGCTACTGTAAAATCAATTGAATTCAATTTTATTTTTATAGCACCAAATTACAAGGTGTGTTAAATTGTCAGGTAAAGACTGTACAATAATACAAAAAACCCAACAATCAGACTGTTCATGTCTTTGTAAACGAGCAGAAATTCAGCATGTGAACAAATAATTATTTCCCACACTGTATGTTTCTGTGGAATCTCACTCTGGAGTTGTGGTTTGCTTTTGTTTTCGGTTCCTAACCACGGCTGAGTCAGGGTGAGCTGTGAGTTGGAGTGTCTGATCAAGCCTTTTGTTTTCCCTCACACAATGAGCCTCTCTTCTCCTGTTCACTGTTTGGCCATGTGTCAAATCTCTGACCCACTAATTGACAATCATACATTTGTCTGCTGTCATCTTGTAAAGTTCCATTAATTCCCCCACCCTCTGGCCCCTCCACCACGTATACCATACCATATTCAGACAAGCTCACAAATCCCTGAGTTGGTCCTGATCTGTTATGACAGCATAGCTAAGTGCTGGGTCATGCAGACTGATGTTGAAGATAAAGCTGTGGTTACACTGGTTGATGTTTTTGGTTTCACTCAAAGCAAACCTTTAAAACATTAATGTATTTCCTTATTAATGCTGAAGGTGTACAGCAGTGAGTCTGTGATGACTCTTCAGGAAGCTGTTAAGGTTCACTGCACAGCTGATAACAGGACATGTTACACATTTTCTACAGTTTTCTAATGCCCTTCATCACCATGGCTTTTTTTTTATTAACCTGTCCTGTCTGGCAGCTTAAGAAAGCAAAATTATTGTCTGCATGCTCTGTTGTGCCAAACAACACTGCTGTGCTAAGTGGAGATGTATTTTAGGCTCTCTTGTTGGTTTCTTTCTTTGTTTCTGGATTTACAAGTTTAAATGGCATGGCCCGGCAACAGGGGGTGTCACCTACTGCTGCATCTGTGACAAAATACAAAACACAAAAAAAACCCAAAAGAAACAGCACCTAAAAGATAAGAACACAGCAAACACACACCCTTCTTCTGTTGTGTTTAAACATCTACATTCTCATTAAAAGTTTATTTTGTGTCACAGAAATAGTCATATTTCAAACTTTTTGGCCGCTCTCTCCTCCACCATTGCCGCATTTGAGCTATGCTGCACAAATCGTGCATGAATCATGGGATATGGTAGACAATGAGGAATACACCGGACTCATCCTTCAAATCTGGGGAAAAGAAGGGCACATTCGTCTGCTGCATTTGGAGGAGTCTTCAGATTTGGACAGCCTTTGTTGCCTCGCTGTGATGTAATCGACTTACTAATGTGGCCTTCAAAGGATGCAGCCCCTGAATTTGGACACAGCTTGGATCTTCCCCCACAGCCGTCCCACCAATCCACTCTTCTCCCTGCACATTGCAGGCAGGGAAAGAGACACATGGGTTTAAATCTGTCAGTGAACAGGTCCTTTGCCTCCCACCTGTTTCCTAAGTCCACCGGTCAGAACTTTTTACAGTGACATTTAAGCTTGCCTGACCCCCAAAAATGGCCAAAAAAAGTGGACATGCAGACAATAATTTTGCTTTCTTAAGCTGCCAGACAGGACAGGTTAATAAAAAAAAAGCCATGGTGATGAAGGGCATTAGAAAACTGTAGAAAATGTGTAACATGTCCTGTTATCAGCTGTGCAGTGAACCTTAACAGCTTCCTGAAGAGTCATCACAGACTCACTGCTGTACACCTTCAGCATTAATAAGGAAATACATTAATGTTTTAAAGGTTTGCTTTGAGTGAAACCAACTCTCCTGTTTCCACCGAAACTGTCCGTCGGGAGCTCCACAGGGTCAATATACACGGCCGGGCTGCTATAGCCAAACCTTTGGTCACTCGTGCCAATGCCAAATGTCGGTTTCAATAGTGCAAGGAGCGCAAATCTTGGGTTGTGGACAATGTGAAACATGTATTGTTCTCTGATGAGTCCACCTTTACTGTTTTCCCCACATCCGGGAGAGTTACGGTGTGGAGAAGCCCCAAAGAAGCGTACCACCCAGACTGTTGCATGCCCAGAGTGAAACATGGGGGTGGATCAGTGATGATTTGGGCTGCCATATCATGGCATTCCCTTGGCCCAATACTTGTGCTAGATGGGCGCGTCACTGCCAAGGACTACCGAACCATTCTGGAGGACCATGTGCATCCAATGGTTCAAACATTGTATCCTGAAGGCGGTGCCATGTATCAGGATGACAATGCACCAACACACACAGCAAGACTGGTGAAAGATTGGTTTGATGAACATGAAAGTGAAGTTCAACATCTCCCATGGCCTGCACAGTCACCAGATCTAAATATTATTGAGCCACTTTGGGGTGTTTTGGAGGAGCGAGTCAGGAAACGTTTTCCTCCACCAGCATCACATCGTGACCTGGCCACTATCCTGCAAGAAGAATGGCTTAAAATCCCTCTGATCACTGTGCAGGACTTGTATATGTCATTCCCAAGACAAATTGATGCTGTATTGGCCGCAAAAGGAGGCCCTGCACCATACTAATAAATTATTGTGGTCTAAAACCAGGTGTTTCAGTTTCATTGTCCAACCCCTGTACTTTGATAGTCTCTTGTCTTGTGTTCATATATAGCACCTTGTCTACTCTACCTGAGCACTCAAAGCACTCAGTCTTTTCTTTGTGGCTTCCTCCACTCATGGTTGTGTGTTCCTCTGTTCCATGTTTGCCTTCAATTTTGCATACAGTGAAGAACTGAGTAGACTGTAAGATCCTAGACCATATCATCAAAAACCATATCAGTGGGGCTGAGTGCTGTAGATTCTTTAATAAAGAAGAATCCACTACTGCTTCAGTTTTATAAGACTTCTAAGTGATTTGAAAGTGCAACTACAGGCCCATGAGTTGGCTCTCTCATTCACCTCTTTCTGGCAGTGCAGCGGATGAGTTCTTCCACATCACTGCAGCCAGGCAGCTCACTTTCTCTGCAACCAGTTGGCTCCTCTCCAGCTTCTTTTTTAACAAAGTTATGGGCAAATGAAGAGGACCCCACTGAAGCTTTTGCTCCAACTTCAAGTAGGAAACGGCGTTCCCATCATTTTCTCTACTCGTGTCCAACCATGCTGGGTCTCCAGATCCCACTTCAATAGTGAGTGGAATGGACGGAGGAAAAACTCCATGCTTTCTCTTTGAGGAAGAAGGAATCAAAACAGAGACCATGTTCTGAGGATTTAGAGACTGTTCTGTATGTTGCTAATCCAGCTGAATCTAAGACTGTGACTTCTGTTCCTGAGCTGGTCCATTTTGTGAGTGTTTTGTTAATACTGGCCACATTAAAATGTAGCTTTCTGCTTCCGATCCAGTCAGTGCTGAAGTTGGAGGTTTAGTTCCTGATCTGGCCAATATTAGAAATAGAGGATTTTGTGTTTCAGAGTGCAACCAAAACAGAAGGAGTTTTGTGAGTCTGAGCTGGCCAATAATAAAAGAACAGTTTTGTTTTTCTGAGATGGCAAAGAAAACATTGTCTGGAGTTTCTTTGTTGGCCAGTAATAGGACATTAATTTTGTTTCCCAGCTGGTCAAAAGTGAACAATTCTTGTGTGAGCCAGTAACTAAAGAGACAATGTTTTCCATTCATAAGCTGGTCCACAATAAAACTGAACTGATCCATCCATCCACCATCCTCTTCCCCTTAACCTGTTCAGGGATGCGGGGGGGGAAGCCTATCCCAGCAGCTTACCAAAGCGGTGTTTTGTGTTCCCCAGCTGGCTCATTCTTGGACTTTTTGTAGTGAAGCTGAGCTGTCTGTATCAAAAACAGATCAGTTTTTTCCATGTGGCCAGCTCATTCAGAGACTGTGTCTAGTGTTTGCCAGCCTGTAAAATCAGAGACTGCTAATGACCTTGAGCCAGCTCAATCACAAACCCTCTATAATGTACCTGTGCCTGCTCTCTCAGAAACTGTATGTTGTGAATATGAGCTGGCCTCTCTAGAAAATGGTAATGGTCCATCTGCGCTGGCCTCCCCAAAGACTGTTGCCCCACTGGGATTTACCTCAGAAACTGTTTATTGTGCTCCACCTGGGACCACTTCAAGGACTGCTTATGTCTTGGAGCCTGCATTTCCAGAGACTATTTATGGCGCACATGTGCAGGTTTCTCATGTGACTGATTGTATATCACTGCCTGCCTCCTGAGAGACTTTAGCACTGCCTGGGGTATTCCTGGACACTGAGCACCTAGGGTGAGGATGACTGTTTCCCAGCCTCAGCTTCAGCCTCCAAAATCAGAGGAGCCAAGCCAAGCCTATTTATTTATAGAGCACTTTAAAACAGCAAGCACTGACCAAAGTGCTGAACATGGAAGAATAAAAACAACAATAGACAAACGTAAAAGTCAACACCCAAAAATAAGAGCATCAATAAAATATAACAATAAGTAAGAGCATCAGTAACATATAAAAATAAAAGAGCAACAATAAAATAAAAACACACAGTCAAAAGTCAGGATAAAATTAGACTAAAAAATAAATAAATACATAAGAAATAAATACACTGCGATACAAACAGCTCAAGCTTGTTTGAACGCCTGGTGAAAAAGATGGGTCTTAAGAGAAGATTTAAAAATGGCTAGTGAAAAGGCCTGTTTGATGTGCATAGGCAGAGTGTTCCACAACCTGGGAGCTGCCAGGGCAAATGCCCTGTCCCCCCCTGAGCCTGTCTCGCGTCTCCTGCACAGCCCAAGTCATCAGGAGAAACAGCTGTGAGCCCTGCACAACCCCAGCATTCTGGGGTCATGTGGGTCCCCACTTCCTTCATCATCACTGGCCCCCTTCCAGGACATGAATAGATGTCCTGGCATTTCCTTCAGCTTTGGTGGCTTGTACGGCCTCCAGAGGGTCTCTTCTGTGATGCTGCTGCTGGTCCCATCCAGCCTCCCGATGTTCTCCATCCTCACTGCTGCTTGTTTTTATTGTCCAGTCTGCTGATGAGCGCTGTATACTCCTCCTTTAATGACGGCCTTGGGTCAAGCCACCTGAAGCATCACATTGTCTCAGCTGTCGCCAGCCTCTAGTGGGTCTCTGCTGCCACCGACCCCCCAGTCAAGTCACTGAAGCATCCTCACTGGCATTGTTGGACCCCAGCTAAACCGCCCGAGGTGTCATGTCACCTCCAGCAATGCTTTACTCCTGTGTGTCATCTGTCACCACCCATCAAAGAGGGGGCTATCTCCTTCATCAGCTTTCAGAGGATCACCTTCACCAACACCAGTCTTCAACTAAAACTTTGGAGGATCTCCACCACTGGCCACCCGGCCGACCACTTGAGCTGCCAAGTTCCATTTGCTGTCACTGAGATTTGATTTACATTCTAGTTCCATAGCTTGCCATTTGAATGTAATCTCTAGGCCTTCTGAGTTTCCCGGTTCCTTGTTTTTTGATGTTAGTTCCTTATCATGTCCAGTCTATCCTAGTTTTGTCTCTGTATTCTGTTCTCTCTCCTGTGTGAAGTCAGTCTTGTCTCTGTTTACCTTTCTGTTCTGATGGTTGCGTCTGTATTATGGTGAAAGAGAGAGCATATTTCTCCCATATTGGCTTCTCTTCATTGGGTAGTGGTGATGCATGAAACTTGGGAGGGTCACCTCTTCGTTGTATTAATGAAACTACGTTTAGGCATACGCAATCAAGATATTGCCTTAGGTAGGTTTAATATAACAAGAGAGTCAAATCTAATATTTTAAGTAAAATGTTTCAGATAATGCTGTGCGGCAGGCAGGACATGGATCCAATATACAGGACTTGAGTGACAGGATGTGAACTTGAAAAAGAGCTTCAATGCTGGAGACTTTCAAAAACTCAAAATGTCATGTGTGGTTGTGTGGCAAGCAGGGGTGGACCCAAATGCAGGATGCGTGAAACTGAACTAAACTCAAACATGTTGCTGGAGGCTCACACGCTACCAAAAAACAACAGGAAAATCTCAACTAAGGCTTTACTAAATCAAAATAACAAGCCTGAAAGAAAAAAAAGGGGGGGACACTGCAAACGGGGGGCCAAGGGGCCAAGACATGGGGAGGCAGACACAGTGAGGGAAACAGACACAGGAAGACAAGAACAAAGGGAAAACAGAATGAAATACAGTAACTAATAAGAGGACACAATACAATACACAACAATAACTGTAAGGAATATATAAAAACACAACTAGTAATACAACAAAAACAGAATCTCACAGGAAAACACATAAACACTGGGCCAACGGCTCAGGACCATGACACAAAATTACATAATAAAAGCTCCACTGGAGTCAGGAGTACAAACGCTACGGATCTAATGGAAACCACAGAGCTAGAAGGCAAATGCAACAATGGGCAAGGGGAGATTCAGACAATAAATACACAAAGTAGTGAAGCCAGAGGAAAACAGGTGGGAAATGCAGGGGGGACAAATCAGGACTAAGACAAGGGAAATGAAATACAAAATGCAATAGACCAAGAACACCAAAATAAAACTGAAAATAACTTGCATCAAGACAAGGACTCAAATATACAAACTTGACACCAACAACAACCACGTAACCAAGACTGGAGGAAGAGAGTGAAATCACGGACGGGATCTAATAGTAATAACAATAATAATAATAGCCTTAGACTTATATAGCGCTTTTCACGGTACTCAAAGCGCTTTACAATTCTGTCCACCATTCATTCACACCTCAGTCATACTAATAATCCCAAAGTCATCTAGAATCAAGCAAAGAACTAAATAATAAGAAGCTCAAAAGCATCAGGGAACATGAAATAACATAATTAACAGGCGACTGCAGCAAATACAGAGCTAGAAAATAATCCCTTCTCGAAGCCAAAATAAATCATGAACCCACAAAACTCAAGACTCTGGCTTCAAGACCTGGGAACAATGACAACTGGCTCCCCACAGATGTTAAAACCATTTTTCAGATGGCCAACCAGAAATGCTGTTCACAGAAAAATGCCAAAAGGAAATATAGAAATTGATACTTTATTGTTGAGAGTAGTGAAATTTTTAATCAAAGACCTAATGATCTCACTTCTAAACCCATATATGGTCAAACTATAAGCATCACCATACTGTGAAATACTTAGTTGGGATAACACCAGCAGGAGCAATTTCAATTTTGTTGTTGGGGTGGCTGTATTTCTCACAAAGAAATAACATCAAAATAAGCTTTTTTTTTTTAGCTGCTGGAGCCGAAGGATGAAACTTTGGCTGATTGTGGGTTTTCGATAAGGGAGGAGCTTGCAGCATATGAAGGCAACCCTTCATATTCCACACTTTACAAAAGGCAAAAAACAGCTCTCTGCTCATGAAGTTGACACATCAAAAGCCAAATATGAGAATAAATGTTGAAATAGTTATTGGCCAATGGGAGAAATTCAGTATCTTCTCTCTTCCCCCCAATAAGACAACTTTTGACGACCTCCTCTTTTCCCTTAATGATGAGTTTTGACAGCTCAGTAAATATCAGGAAAGACACGGTTTGACGGCAGTTAGAACAGGTTTTGTTTTTTCCGAGGCTAGCCCTAGTAAGTTGTATAGGCAGAGATCACCCTCACTAACCTCTGATGCACACCCAGTCATTCTGTTCTGGAAGCACATCTGAAATATGACAGAAACTCCTCAGTTTAGAAAAGATGAGGGTTACCCCAAGTAACCATCCAAGGGGGAATGAGCTAACATCTGTAATAACACTTAGACATCCTTAATCATATTACCATATCATATGGTGACAGTGTATGGGGCATTAGGAAATCTTTGCCAAAGTTAATGCCTAAAAACTAGACACACAAACAAGGCTGCTAACCCTGCAGTGTCAAAAAAGAAAAAATCTTTGGTTTGACTGTAGGTTAACTGTGGGATGGGTCTTTGTGTGATTTATTTATTTATGAAATGGGAGTGTGAATGAAATGAGTGCCATGCTAACATTTACAGGGTATTTCAAGGTTGTTCTAATATTCTCTACTTGAGTTTTTATTAATG
Source organism: Pterophyllum scalare (assembly GCA_024447675.2). Lineage (NCBI taxonomy): Eukaryota > Metazoa > Chordata > Actinopteri > Cichliformes > Cichlidae > Pterophyllum > Pterophyllum scalare. Next base: position 9,078 of record JAMQGT020007599.1, on the reverse strand, counting down.
TACAGTATCACTCAAAAGTTTGAAAACACTTTCTAACTCAGTGGTTTTTCATTATTTAAAAGTTATCTGTCATTGTAGATTAATACTACATCTAAAATATGAAGAAATACATAGGGAATTATTTAATAAGCAAATAAGTATATAGTATATATATTATATTCTTCAAAGTAGACACCTCTTGTTTAGAAGACAGCTTTGCACATCTTGACATTTTCTCAGTCAGCTTCATGAGGTAGTCACCTGAAATGGCTTTCAGTTAACAGCTGTGTCAAGAGGCCCTCTTGTTGGAGATGTGTTTGAGACCATCAGCTGTGTTATGCAGAGGTAGTTGGAATACAGTAAATAGGCCTATTTGAGTGATGTTCTAATCTATATTATGGCAAGAACTACTCACCTAAGTAATTAAAAATGGCCATCCATCATTACTTAAAAGATGAAGGTCAGTCAATCTGAAAAACTTCAAGAACTTTGAAAGTATCTTCAAGTGCAGATTATCAAACATTATGATGAAACTGGCTCTCATCAGGACAGCCCCAGAAAAGGAAGACCAAGAGTTCCCTCTGTTGCACACCATAAGTTCATCAGAGTTACCAGCCTCAGAAACCGCAAGTTAACAGCACCCCAAATAAGAGTCCACCTACATGCTTCACAGAGTTAAAGTAGCACACACATCTCAACATCAGCTGTTCAGAGAAGACTGTATGAATCTGGACTTCATGATTGAATTGCTGCAAAGAAGCCACTTCCAAGGAAGAACAAGAGGACAGAGAATGGCTTGGGCCAAGGAACACAAGGAGTGGACATTTGACAAGTGGAAATCTGCCCTTTGGGCTGATGAGTCCAAATTTGAGATTTTTGGATCCAAACACCATGTTTTTTACTACGTTTCCACTGCCGAGGTGCAGGTGCTCGTGCCAGTGCTGGTGTTGGTTTCAATGAACCAGCAAACACTTAAGAACCAGCCTGTGTTTCCACCGTACTTTGTGAACTGCTCCTTTACGTATGAGTGTGGGCGGGTCCTCGTCTGGACACGGAAGCCGAAGGGCACAAACGTGGGAGACCCGCTCCCCTTTCTTGTGCTGCGAACACATTTTACAGTCCAAACCAAACTACTGCAGCATCTGTGTGCAGCACAGAGGGAAACTTAGACAGAGATTAGAGCAAGACGACAAGTACGCACTTTGTATCCTTTTATCTGTGATATGAACTGATACAAAGCAGCAAGTTCAGCCTTAGGGCCCAACCTAATTCACAGCTGTGAAAATCGCATCACTTTTCTCCTGTAACACACACCATGCAGTGAAACAACGGTAGAAAACTTTATGTTGAGATGGCTGTCACGCCCTTCCGCTGCTTATATCATGCGTTCTTGGTTCAAGACCAGGTAGCTTGCAGTGCTGGAGTTGAACCCGTTTTTCGGCTGAACACCGAGTGCGTTTGCAGTGGAAAAACCAATAAATGGTTCACCGGCACCCGGTCAGTGGAAAAAGGGCCATAGTAAGACCCAGAAAAGATGAGCAGATGGTTCCTACATGTGTAGTTACCACTGTTAAGTATATAGAAGATAGTGTGACGGTATGGGGGTGCTTTGCTGGTGACACTGTTAGCAATTTATTCAAAATCCTAGGCACACTTAACCAGCATGGCTACCACAGCATTCTGCATCTGTCACAGGTTTGGTGCTGAGGACTCAAAGCAGAAGCAGAGGGATCGGTTTTAGTGCACGGTTTTATTTATAGTGATGAAAGGTTGCAGGGCAGACGGGCTTGGGAATGGAGGGGAAAAGGGACTCCGGTGATGGAAGAGGTGACGAGGGCTCCAGGGGAGATGTGGTGAGCAGGCCATGAGGTGGGCGTTGGGGGAAAACTGGGCTGCGGTCTCCAGTAAGACTTCCACCGCTGCAGCTTCAGTCCCCTCAGCTCCTTCAGTCCCCTCAGCTTTGGTCCCTTTGGTCCCCCCATTAGCTTCGTTTCCCTCAGTCCCCTCAGCTTTGGTCCCTTCGGTCCCGTCAGTCCCTTCAGTCCCCTCAGCTTTGGTCCCTTTGGTCCCGTCAGTTCCTTCAGTCCCCTCAGCTTTGGTCCCTTCGGTCCCGTCAGTTCCTTTCAGTCCCCTCAGCTTTGGTCCCTTCAGTCCCTTCAGTTCCTTCAGTCCCCTCAGCTTTGGTCCCTTCAGCTCCCTCAGTCCCTTCAGCTCCCTCAGTCCCTTCAGCTCCCTCTTTAGCTTCAGTCCCTTCAGCTCCCTCTTTAGCTTCAGTCCCTTCAGCTCCCTCGGTCCCTTCAGCTCCCTCGGTCCCTTCAGTCCCCTCTGCTTCGGTCCCTCTAGTCCCCTCAGCTTCGGTCCCTTCTGTAGCTTCGGCGCCCCCACCCAGGACATCCCCGGCAGAGGTCTCCGCTCAGTCCGAGCGCGGTCGGCCTCCCCCGTCGCCTGGGGCTCCTCTTCGTCCTCCGCCGCCGCCGCTGGGAGCGCGGTCGGCCTCCCCTGTCTTTGTCTGGACTTCTGTTTTCGGACTCTGGGGCCTGGGTGGCCCCTTCTGACCTGTTGTCCTCTGGACTTCTGTTTTCGGACTTTGGGGCCTGGGTGGCCCCTTCTGGCCCGTTGTCCTCTGGACTTCTGTTTTCGGACTTTGGGGCCTGGGTGGCCCCTTCTGGCCCGTTGTCCTCTGGACTTCTGTTTTTGGACCTGGGGCCTGGGTAACCCCTCCTGTACTGTTCTGCTTTTGTTTTTTTTGGGGGGGTTTTCTTGTTTTTGTTTCGGTCCCCACGTCCGGGTCCCCCGCCTCCCGCCCTGGTTTGGTTTTTTGTTTGTTTGTTTTTTGGGGTTTTCTTGTTTTTGTTTCGGTCCCCCCGTCCGGGTCCCCCGCCTCCCGCCCTGGTTTGTTTTTGTTTTTTTTGTTTGGCCGTCGGGAGCCGGCCTTTGAGGGGGGGGTATTGTCATGGTCCTGGGCCGGTGGCCCAGCGTTATGTTTTGTATTTAGGTCTGCGTCCTTGTCTTGTGTCAAGTCTGCGTCTCTGTTCCCCTGTGTCACTTCCTGTTTTCTTTTGACAGTCTCGTGTTTCCTGTGCTTTGTGTTTAGTTTACTTCCCCCTTTATCGTTAGGTTCATTTGGTTCACCTGTTGTCCCCTGGTGTGTTCACTTGCCCTAATCCCCTTGTGTGTATTTAAGCACTTGGTTTTCCTTTGTTCTTTTTTCGGGTCCTCGTCTGTTCATCTGTGGATGTCGGCTGGTGTTTAGTTTCGTGTTATTTCGAGTTTTGAGTTTTGTCTTGTGTAGCTGGCCCTGACCAGCCTGTTAATAAAAGAGTTAAAGCTCACGTCCGCCCCTGCCTGCGTCCTGCTTTGGGGTCCTCCCTGCCGTGCCAGCACCAGTCGTGACAGAGACATAAACTTTTTTTTTTTTCCCCCAACTGTTTTTGTTTCGTGGTGTGGACAAATAAGAAGACCATTTTTCCGCTTATCCGGGGCTGGGTCATGAGGGCAGCAGCCTAAGCAGCCACCTAGCCACCTCCACCAGCTCGTCCAGGGAGGACCCCCCAGAACACCTCACCAAGGAAGCCCCCGGGAGGACATGTCCCTAGTCAGAGATGCCCAAATGACATCAACTGGCTCCTCTCGATGTGGAGGAGCAGCAGCTCTACTTTGAGCCCCTCTCGATTGGCTGCACTCCTCACCTTATCTCTAAGGAATAGGCCAGGCACCCTTTCGAGGAAGGTCATTTCTGCCGCTTGTATTCAGTAGATCTCATTCTTTTGGTCACTATCCACAGCTCATGACTATTGGTGAGGGTAGGGACTTAGATTGACCGGTAAATCAACAGCTTCACTTTCACGCTCAACTCCCTCTTCACCACAACAGACCGGTGCAGCGTCCACATCACTGCAGATGCAACCCCAATTAGTCTGTCAATCTCTCGCTCCCTTTTCCTCTCACTCATGAACAAGACCCCCCAGATACTTAAACTCCTCCACCTGGGGCAGCAACTCATCTCTGTGCCGGAGAAGGCACTCCACCTTTTCTGGCTGAGGACCTTGGCCTCAGACTTAGAGGTGTGAATTCTCATGCCAGCCACTTCACACTCAGCTGTGAACCGTTCCACTGCAACTAAAGATTCTTAATTTGAAGAGTTTCACTTCCTTGTTAAATAAGGTTGATAAAATTATTTCTTTGTTGTCCCTCTCACAGACTTTTACTTCTTCCTGTCAAGGTTTTAACTTTCATCAAATTCAAAATGAGGAATTTTTTTAAGGTCAAATTTGTCAATGCTCAGAAAAAATTTTGAAATTTATAATTTGAATAAAATGTAGATAAAAATAGAATACAATAATTTGTGAATCATTTAAACCCCATATTTAATCAAAATAGTGTGTCAATTTTTTTGGGCCTTGTTCATTATTTTACAACTAATTTTATTGTCTCAGTATCTCTTTTTAAAGAAAGCCCTGTTTTCCCTCTTTCTATTCTTTCTTATTTCTATCCATCTACAGTGTGACCCACCCATAGAGGTTCATGACCTCTTTCAGGACATCCGGGATGGGCGCATCCTGTCATGGCCCTGCTGGAGGAGCTCTCTGGTTCCAAACTGGTAACACTGAATTTTAAGTGCAAGATTAGCATTGCAGTACTTGTTTTGGCGCAGTAGTTGTTGCTGTTTTATAAAAGACATTTAATTATGTTTTTTCCAGCTTCATGGGTTCAGGAAGTCCTCCCACCGTATTTTCAGACTGAATAACATCGCCAAGGTCCTGTCTTTCCTTGAGGAGAGAAACGTGAGTATTACAGTTAGTCAGCAGTTATGATGCTTGATGAACTGTGAAGACAGACAGACTCTGTACTCAGGTAAAGCTGGTCAGTATCGATGCAGTTGATGTTGCGGACGGAAATTCCTCCATCATCCTGGGACTCATCTGGAACATCATTCTCTTCTTCCAGGTAATTGCCTTTTTTTCTGATCTGGCCTAATAATTAAAGCTTCTTCGTTAAATCTCATCTCTTTTCACTAGGAAGAGGATACTAGTACAAAATATTGTGTTTTTCATGAGCTTTGCACTAGATACTAGTACTATGCAGCAATTTCTGGTAGCTGATGTTTTGCACAACCAAGTTGCAGCATTATTTGGAGTAAGCCCTAGTACCATTTCCAAATTGAAGGTTAAGTTCCATATGAAAAGAGGGATATCAGAGGCAGCCCACAAAGTGGGCGTTCCAAGAAGACGACACCACAAGAAGATTGTGGTGTGACCTGGTCAGCATTTAGGAACCACAAGCAATCTTCTATAGATTTGTGCTCATGGTTTGCAGGACAACATGGCTGACGGCTCTCTACCCAAACAATCTGGAACACAGTTCACACAGCCAATCTCTGGTCTCATAGGGCTGCCAGGAGACCTGACCTCAACCCCACTCAACACTTGATCAGCTTGGGTGTGCTGTTCTCACCAGAGTTACCAACACAACCTCACTGGCTGACTTGTGACAAATGCTGGTTGAAGAATGGGATGCCATACCACAGCAGTGTGTGAACAATTGTTACATGAATAAATAGTTAAATTGCCAATATGTCTTGCTTCTTCAGACTTCAGTCATCCAGTATAATAAATGACACAGAGTGAGAGACAGTAGCAGAAAAGATGTTTGGCATTTCAGAGAAGATTTGGCAAGTTTTTTCACAGGCTCAACACACAAATGCATTTTCCTTACAAATCTAGCACCATTTAAGTGAAATAAAGGGCTTTCCAACAGTATAAGATTTCTTGCCAAGAAGCATTGTTACAACAAAGAAATAATCAAAAGGGATGTTTGTTCATCACAGTTAAGTAGGCCAGGCCTTAAAGCATGTTAGCTATGATCACTCAGTTGGTCAACTGCTATAGGGACAGAGACCTAGCTAACCATTGCTCAGTCACACAGCTGTTTCCACGTGCTGAGTAACAATGTCTATGTTTGTAGGCCTGTAGCTCAGGTGGTAGGGGTAGAGCAGGTCACCTACTAATCAGGAGGTTGGTGGTTCAACTGGCTGCTCCAGTCTGTGTGCCAAAGTATCCTTGGGCAAGACACAAGTTGCTCTCTGATGCAACCATCAGAGTGTGTGAGTGTTAGATAGAAAGCACTTAGATGTGCTTGTATAAATGTATGTGAATGGGTGAATGAGGCATGTTGTATAAAGCGCTTTGAGTGCTTAAAGCTGAGTAGAAAAGCGCTATAAAAGAACAAGTCCATTTACTAGCTGAACCTGCTGTATTAAAAAAAAAATTTGTCCACATGGCCAGCTCATTCAGAGAGTGTGTCTAGTGTTTGCCATCCTGTAAAATCAGAGACTGCTAATGATCTTGAGCCAGCTCAATAAGAAACTCTCTGTGTCTGCTCTCTCAGAAACTGAATGTTGTGAATTTGAGCTGGCCTCTACTAGAAAATGGTATTGGTCCATCTGTGTTGGCCTCCCCAGAAACTGTTGTCCCACTGGTCCTGGGTGAGGGGCCAGACAAAGAGTGATTCCAAAGTCCCCTATGGAAATGGCAACAAGGGAACTGTTTACCCTGCCCAGGATAGGGTAATCGGGGCCCCACCCTGGAGCCAGGCCTGGGGAGGAAGCTGAGGGAGACGGTCTGGTGGCCAGTCATTAGCCAGTGGTGCCTAGCCTGAAGAGACGACATGAGCCTGTAGGCCCACCACCCGCATGAGGCGTCGTAGGGATCGGGTGCAGTGTGTGTCGGGTGGTGACCAAGGGCGGAGGTTAGCCTGTGGGACTCCGGAAGCAGCTGACTGGTACCGACAGGCCAAGCGGAATGCAGCTTGGGCAGTGGCCGAAGCAAAAACTCGGTGTGGTGTGGGAGGAGTTTGGCGAGGCCATGGAATAAGACTTTTGGACAGCATCGAAGCGATTCTGGCAAACCGTCAGGCGGCTCAGGAGGGGAAAGCGGTGCTCTACTCACATGGTCTCTAGTTCAGGTGGAGTGCTGCTGACTTCAACTGAGGGTATTGTCAGGCGGTGGAAGGAATACTTTGAGGACCTCCTTAATCCCACTGACACGCCTTCTGTAGTGGAAGCAGAGTCTGGGGATGAGGGGGATGACTCGCCCGTCCCTGGGGGTGAGGTCACCTGAGGTAGTTAAACAACTCCTTGGTGGCAGGGCCCCTGGGGTGGACGAGATTTGCCCTGAGTTCCTGAAGGCTCTGGATGCTGTAGGGCTGTCTTGGTTGACACGCCTCTGCAACATCGCGTGGAGATCTGGGGTGGTGCCACTGCCACTGGGTGGTGGTCCCCATCCCAGTATTCTGGGGTCCTGTGGGTCCCCTCTTCCTTCATCATCACTGGCCCACCAAAGGTGATATTTCATTCAGCTTTGGTGGCTTGTCCGGCCTCCAGAGGGTCTCCTCCTGCAATGCTGGTCCCATCCAGCCATTTAGTCCAGAATAGGTCTACACTACATTTCAGACAGTTTCCATCTTAAACTGTGTGATATGACTGCAGTAATCCCACATTTACTGTCTGAGAACTGTGTATATTTTTTTATTAGCATGTTATATTCTGACTTGTAAGTACACAACAGTCAGAAGAATATACTCAAGTTTAATGCTCAACAGCTGAAGTGGATAATAAAGTAGGAATGAAGTAGAATCTAAATCAGCTCTCTGCCACCCAGATTAAGGAACTGACTGGGAACATCAGGAGCCAGTTCCCCTCCACCTCCAGCCTCTCATCAATTCCCACCAGCTCTGACTCTGACACATCCCACAGCAGCACACCCTCGGACGAGAGACAGTCAGCAACCACAGCCATGCGAGAACACAGCAGGGCCATCAAGAAGTTACTGCAATGGGTACAGAAGCGAACACGCAAGTGAGTTGGGGCCTGCCATTTACAGTAAATTTACATTTTATGTATATGTTAACATGCATTATATAATTACAAATCTGATTATTTGTTGGTGTCCTGTTGTAGAAGCAATAATTCTTTGGATCAATTTATGTTTGATCCTTTTAGTTCTTTGTGGTTTCTCTTTGCTATTCTGTCACCTCTTTACCCTCATCCCCACAGCTGATCGAGGCAGATGGCTGCCTCTCCATGAGGCATCCTTTTTTCCAATTATCACCAACTGCTTATTTATAGGGCAGGGGAGTTAAACTCAATTACAGAACAGGCCAAAATTGAAAACACGGCCTAAGTTGTATACCCTTCTCTCTTTCATAGGTTGTGTTTTGTCCTGTCTTCCTATGCTCTCTTCTTTCCTTTTCCCCTCATTCCTAACAATCACAGCAGATGGCTGTCCCTCCTTGAGCCTGGTTCTGCTGGAGCCTCATCATCAAGAACTTATAAGTGGGGTTCGTTTGACTGTTGGGTTTTCTCTGAAATTACATCATTTACCTTACAATATAATGCGCCTCAAGACAACTGTTTGTCGTGACTTGGCACAATATAAAATTTTTAATTTTTGTTTTCCTTTTGTTGTTACTTCCCTAAGAAACTACAACATGAAATATAGAAATCATTAAAAGTTCACACCACATTACTTACACTACATATACTCAGTATATTCAGAATTGTGATTGCACACATGAACTATAACAATATATGAACAATCTATAGGTAGATGATTATTGAGACTACCTGGAACAGTTCTGTTCCCATTCTCCATAAAATCCCTGGGAGATAAAAAAAAGAAAAAAAAGTCATACTGGATCCCGTTACAACAACAAAACCTCTAACAAGGCAAATAGCTTTGCATTGACAAGCAATTCTAAAACATATGGCAGAACGAGCTAACGGTTATCCCTATGTGAGGGTTGGGAAATCTCAAGTTAGAGCTGCATATCAGGTACAGTTATCTGTGGTCCAGAATAATGCCTCAGCCCATCCGCTCTACACTTCCACAATTCTACAAATACATTTGAGTTTTTACATCATGTCGGTTTCACATCACAAACATAAGAATTTAATAACAGCATGTCAGTGATGGATCTAAAACTCTATCCATTTGTCCACAGTACCTTATGAATACAGCATCCGCACAGACATGCACCTCTTCATTTAGTCAGTATTTCTCTTGGCTTTGTCCTTGGCTGGATTAGATTTATGTAGTAGTA
>JAMQGT020007598.1:0-12619 GCA_024447675.2 Pterophyllum scalare | reverse complement strand
TTATGTATCTACTTGGTTCAGTTACGTATTGCTTACGCTGTTACCGTGTTAAATATTAACACAGATACAGGAACAACTCTGCCCATGCGTTACTCATGAGAAGACAAGTAAAGGAAGGAAAAGGAGAGACGGAGAGGAAGGAAGAGGTTTCTTTGACCTCTGAGTTATTTCTTTACTCCTTCTGATTTTCCCCTGTGAGTTTGGCGTCTCTTTTCTCTCTCTTCATTGCTAAATGATTAGCTACTCATGTTTCCATTATGCATCTGATTACCTACCTGCTTAAGCAAGATTGAAATCCCCCTGCTTTCAGCATACATTTAGTCATCAGTCATTTGCTGTGGAAAGTGAGTAAAACAGAATGTTTTACTCAATATTTTATTCCATAAAATCCCTAAAAATCATTCTCATTTGTTTTGCCATTAGATGTAATTGCTGTTCATGGTCAGGAGGATATTTTATTTCTCCTTTTATATAAAAATGAAACAGTCGTGTTGGTTTACTGAAACTACTTTGAATATAGTGTGAAACTGAAAGACAGTCACGTCACATCTTTCAAAGAGCAAAAGGAAAGGGGAAAGTGTGGACAAGGAGAAGCAAATTAATTGACTAGATGTTCTAACCTTTTGTGTATATAAGTGCATATTTACCTTTTCTGTGGGGAGAGTCATCTATTTACTTATTGCTTAGTCAGTTGCTACAGATCATATAAAACTGAACCTTTTGTTTGTTTTTGTTTTTACCGATTACATATTGTCAACAAAAAAGGATATATCCATTTTTACTTTCTACTTGTTTTCTTTGTCTGAAGCTCAAAGTCTTAGTGATCAGTGGGATTTGTATTATGACACTATTTAAATCTGTATTGCTGTCAACATTATGGCTAACTGAGCAGAAAAAATTGTGCTTGACATTTGCCACAAACAAAGAGATTAGCTCAAACCTTGAAAACATCTCAGGGAGTTAAGCTCCTTTGACAAAATGTGATTTAATCAGTTGTTCCAACAATATTGTTCGTGATTGTTCCACCCAAAGATGCAAATGTGCTTGATGAGTAGATAAATGGGATACTCGTGAATCTCTTATGTGAGTGTAGACCCTGATGAATAAATAAACAAATTCAACTTAACCCACCCACATTCTCTGATCTCCTCTTTCTCTTGTACCTCTTTCTGTGAAGGTAAGTGTCTTTGGAAGGATGTGGTATTTTGGTTGTGAACAATGGTCCCCGCTGTAAATGGTGACAGAGTAATTTCCAAGTTAATGCAGTATTCTGTGATACTAAGTTAGCCCCTGTTTCTGCATAATTGCAAGTTCTTAGTTTCTTGAGCTAACATAATTAAACAATTTCATGTTATCGTTCTCCCCTTTTTGTTCTTTTTTTTGTGTATTATTTTCTGCTCAGGTCTTGTGATCACTTCCTAATTTGGAAGCAGCATGGTTAAATAGTGCTGAATGGTGTTAACAGTAACGGGAAGTGAGTGGTTTTTCTTGTTCACAGTTCATTCATACAACGTGTTGCATATTCTGTTGCTCTAGTTTCCCATATCAACTGTTTGTTTTTTTGTTTCTGGCGACTGTTACACTTTTATTTAGCTTGTCTGTCTGAAAACACTCACTCAAATGTGACTGACCGAAGGGTCAGGTGGCCCACTGTCATTTGAAAGCACTTGATAACACATCAGCCTGTCTGTATTTATACAGTAAAGCCACAAGTGTATGTTGCATCAACTGCAGGAGAGGATTCACACCATGACTCACAGGGTGTCCAAAAGGAGGCGGTACTGAGGCCAGGTCAAAGGATGGATTAGAGAATTTCAAAATGTTTCCAAATGTCATTAGTCTCCATTTGACGATTTCACTTCTATAGTAATGCCTGTCTGTTCATTACCTGTGACTGTCTTCCCACGCCATAAGTTTCTCTTTTTTAAAAAAAAAAACAAAAACAAAAGCTCAGTCTTCTTCCAGTCTATATTGGGAAGTGAAATGCCTGGGTGTTTTTTGTAACAGACCCTCTCTCACTTCCTCCTCTTAGCCAGCCACTTTTTTTTGGTCACTTTTTTTTAAAAATGACTTTCTTTTTTTTTCCCTTTTTGAAATACTGAAAGCTGTTGGTCCACTGTCACCATTACTAACAGAACTTCACAGTGCTGTATGGTGACAGTGATGTATTAGACACATGGATTTTATTTCTCATATTAAACAAATTCTCATGGGTGTATAATTTACATTACCCAGGGTGAATTTGGATCTCTGCCTTGTATTCACATGCAGTCAGTTGTAAAACTGTAGTTTTTACTGTGCTGACTGCAAAATTGCACTCTTTTGTGGCTGCGTGAACCCTGTGAAGCTGAACGTGTCATACTTCAAATGTTCCGCTGTTTGCGGACTTCCAGCAGCAATTACTGGCTGTGAAGCGCAATTTCTCAGCTTTCAGAAGCCATCTGGATTTTTCCAATAGGGCAAATGGTCGCTTAATAACGGTAATTTAAAGTGCGTTCGATCAGACGTCTCTGCTGTGATACGCTTAACCAGCCATTCACGGCAGGTAAGGGCAGGTCACAGGTGCATCAGCGGCAATCGCCCAGTGTTATAGGGTTAAACAGTGGTATTAGAGAAGGCTGATTATCAGAACGTTCAAAGCAGCTTAGGCCAAAATCTCTTTGAAATGTTAGTAAATGAACACAAGTTAATGTATGAATATAATTGTACACATGCACAAAACATGATTAATGAAAGTGTACAGACACACACCAACAGATGTGATGGTGTTGTGAGGTTTAGCAGATGTCTTTAATCAGATTAAGTCCTATTAACATACAAACATGTTTGCTGCTTCACTGAGCCCACAAAAGGAAAAAGTCAAATGCACATACAGAAACACGTCTACTGCGAGGGTGTTGTTTAACCCTTTTTGTTTTTCTGATTGAGCCAATCAAACCTATCACCTTTCCACCAAATTTCACTACCCCACCATCGTCTGGTTTCACTCTGATCAGCCCTGGACTTTTTCTTGTCTTAACAACAGCAGGTGGAGGATGGTTGCTTCTTTAGCTTAACCCCATCCCACCTCCCGCTATCCCACTCTGGGCTTTTGTGTTGGCTAAAGAAGGTGTATTGTGTGCCCATCTGCCTTTCTCGTATACCTCCTCCTCTCCACAAGCTTCAGTCTCAAAGGGCCATCAGCAGATTTGAGAGGAGGGGGTTTGTGGGAAGGCAATGCAGCTCCAAAAACACTAACCGAGAGGTGGTGGGGTAGGTCCAGCTGTGCGCATATGCTTAAAGGTACAGTGTGAACTCTTTATTTGTGAAAGGAAGTCTGCCAGTTTTAGTTTCTTTTTCAACACATCTGTGCACACTTGTCTTCATTTTTATTTTGCTTTTACCATTGGGAGTATAATAGTCAGTGTAACAGTAATTATCTGGCATTCTCTATAACAAAAGCTGATCAACTCTAAAATTTCTAGTGTTACCTGTCATTAGTGATGTTGATTAAACCACACATTATGTGGTGCAAAAGGCCACAGGTTTAATATCTAGGAATGATTAATAAATGCAAACACAACATTAGTCAACTGTTGTTGGTTGTTTGCCTTTACGTGGTAAGCTGAAGAGTCAATGGCTGTGGACAATTTAGAGTTTAAAATCAACACATTTTATGTAATTTATAACTGTTTCACAGTGCTTTAAGGCCTTCTCCATTAGCATACTGTAACTGATGGATAACAGCTGGTGCATTAACAAAATGTTCCTGATGAAACTCACGCTTTGTTAATGTACATGTACTGTCCAAACAGAAATTACACAGTCTTTTCTGTAATTAATTGAATCACAGGATGTACTGAACTAAGGGAGTGGATTTGGTTTGTGCACTGCAGCCACTCTCTGTGCTTCTCATGCTGCTTTTCTTTAATATCTGATTAGGGCTGGGCAATATGGACCAAAAATAATATCTCAATGTTTTTTTTAGTTGAATGGCTATATATATATATATATATATATATATATATATATATATATTTTCTTCCCAAAAAGTGTAAACAAAAAGGTACTTCTAAGTCAAAGCTACATGCCCACCCGCTCAATGTGGCATCTATGTATCCACTGACTGCATCATGAGCATACGAAAAAGACCTACTTCCACTATTAAGGTCATGTGACTTACAGGATCTGAAAAGCTGCTAAGTCTAGCAACAAAGCTGTCGGTTCCTGCATATTTATGGGTAAAGCGGTGAGGAAGAGAGGCGGGGCACTGTGAAATTGTGCAGAGACAAACTGGGAGAAGAGAAAGGTGAACTGGTGAATCTACAAGTATGATATGAATGTGACATAGACTATATCAATATAAACAATATTGTCTCCTCTTATATCTCGTATTAAAATATATATAGATATTTCTTAAAAACTTGATGTCTCGCCCAGTCCTATATTTGATCTATTTTTTTTTTGCAATTCTTTCCTTTGTGCTGAACTCAGCTGTTGAATGCTTTCAACAGCATTCAACCTATGTATAGCATCATAATTTTTTGATTTTGAGGACTGCATGTAAGCTTACCTTTTGTAGGTTGCATACCCAATGTCCTTCACTCAGTGTAGCCAAATACCTACGTGAACAGACACAAACAAAGCACCATTAATTTAATAAATATACCAGCAGTAAACAAGACTCCAGGAATTCTATTTAACAGTTTTTATATGAGGTAAACACAAGATGAGTTTTTTAAAAGAAACTTTTTACTACCTATTTTAACCTACTTAGATTTGATTAATTTTTGAAGTACTTTATTAAGTACTTCAAAAATTAACAATACTGCACCTTTACTATTGAAAGGATTTGTACAACTCAGAAAAGGTGACTGGTGTAAAGAGGACGGGAGAGTTGAAGTTCCTTAAAAGTAATTGTCTTTGTGCAATCTGTCAGGGTTCTAGCCAGCAGTTTGTCACCTTGCACTGCGCCATGCTGAGTTTGTCTTGCACCGGGCTGAGAATTTCACCAGTTCGCTATCTAACAAAAATGTTCTGTAACTGCAATTAGAAAGCAGGCGCACACCCTGCACACTCCGCACACTCTGCACATGCCACCCCGTTGCAGATACCAGACTGGTTTTATTTATTTATTTATTTTCTTCTGCTCCTAGATCGCTGCACTGTAGTACTATTTCACCACAATTTGCAGTCTACCACCCGGCACAGCCTGTTTCGTTCACAATGTGCACACTCGATCTTGCGACAGTCCTGCTCATGCTTGATTTTGCGGGGCAAAATAGAGACCAACATGAAACCGAGGGGGATGTAGAGGTAAAAGGGAGCTCAAAGGATAATTTTGGGCTTCCTATCGTTGTCAAGTCGTATGGTCCAATCAGATTCAGGTCCCTTCAATGACCTGTAGGACCAACCATTATCACAGAATATTACATACATAATATTATCATGGTGTTCAGTCACTGAATTAGCAAGCTGTCATGGCTTTTTTCTGGCTAGAACCCTGAATCTGTAATTCACTTTAAGGCCATTAGAAATTAAACAACCTCACTGATAGCTTAATAACATGTAGATTCAAATTTTTTCTCATTGTCAAAAAACAAAACAAAACAGTTAAGTCTGCAGTAATTTGAATAATTCAAATAACTTGATTTATATATATAAAAAAAATCAGTGTAAATCTTTTTGCTTTGAAGCTTCATTTAATCAATACTCAGTTTTCACCATGCAAGTAGTTTAATGCGGAGAGCGGAGTCTGTCGCCACGTGCGCGCGGACACACACACACACACACACACACACACACACACAGCAAAGGGGAAATAGGCGGAGCTGTTACCAAGACGATGAGCTCAGGTGGAGTGAAAGGAACTACCGTCCACATCAACAGCACTCGTTACTGTAATTGCCATAAAAAGCTTTTACTGGGAAAAACCTGGCAGGAGTCCTTAATCAAACCACCTGTTCAACAAGCTTCAACGTGGAAAAAAAGAACTTTATTGCTGCACCCATCCACCACTGTTTGTGTTACACAGGGAAAAGTCTACAGTAAAACTATAGAAGTTACAATAAAAAGCATATGTATGCAGATTAACTCTTAACTTAGTCTGGCACAATATTTAAATTAGGCAGCTTGCTGAAGGCTGATGGCAACCATCCAACTTTCTCACCCCTGCCTTCTGCAATAATACCTGCAGGAAGCAGGGATAAGTGTAAAACAAAAAAGGGGTGGGGTACTAGACCAAATTTATTTTAAGGCTTTAGTAACAGTATTTTGTATATTTAGTTAATATAAAATATACACACACATGCACAAAAACACACATGAACACACCAAATTTGCCTCAACTAGGAGATAAATCACTGTCGGAACTCTTTTCCTCCTGTTAGAAAGCCTCCCAACAAGACAGTAAAGGTCATTTTATTTTATGTGTTAGTTTGGGTTGTTTGTATACCTTATTTTATTTGACATTACTGTTGATGGAATAATCCACTGAATACTCAGTTACTTAAATAATCAATAGCTGCAGCCCTGAAAGCAAACAAATATTCTGAGTATTGAACGTGGGAGCATCTGTATATGTACATGTTTTGTGTGTTTATGCTGTTGTCAGGCTGTGTTTTTGTTTGATTGTATCATCTTATCTGTATCTAGGAGCTGGGTAATGTTTTGTAGCTTACGTTAACGATTGTGCCTAGCTGCCCAGACTGTAGATACAAACTGGCTGCTAACTAATTCTGCTACAGTGGATCTCTTCCTCCTATGAATATGCATAGTCTTTCACAAGTGAAGTAAATCAGTAGTTGTCTAGCACTTATTTTTTATCTTTCATAATTTATTCTGCAGAAAACAGGATTAATTTCAGTAGTATTTACATTTTTTGTCAATGATGCCATATGTCCATAGTTATACTTGATGGATTGTGTGGCTCTTTAATTTGCAAAATCCAATTGAGATTTTTAAATAGACAAAATGTTATAGTAGAGGATTGACGTGTCGCAGGAGTATTGTCTTCTGTTCCATCCCCATGCCTGGGTATATCCACAGATCTATGTGCTTTTTTGACAAAGGAAGTAAGACCCACCCTTGTTTATTCTGTTGCAAAGGGTGGTTGAACTGTGCTGTGTGTTCAGTGTTGAGATAAAGTGGTGTTATACACCATGCCATACCAACTCCTCCTAGTAACACTGTTGCTTTTTAATGGTCAGTAAGCCCTAAACATTTGATTCTCACTTTAACAATTGATCTATTTTGTAGCATGCAGGCACATTCCAGTGAAAAGTTTTTACACAGCTATTTTTTTGTTTTTGCAATTTTCTACACTGGAAAGCAATGGTGATGTCAAAAGCAAAAAAAATAACACATGTGGGTATGGGTAGGAAGCCAGAAAAGTGGAATTTTCAGTTCCTCAAACAAACCGACACTTGCGCTGATGATAAGCTTGTGCATACTTGGAATTCTCTTCAGCTTCATGAGATAGTTGTTTGGAATTCCTTTCCAAATGGCTTTAGATGCTTTCCACATGTAATCAGCACAGTCCAGTCCCCATGACCATCTCAGTATGGGTTAAGTTAGGAGGCCAGATCATCTGATGCAGCACACCATCACTGTCCTTAGTTGGATAGCCTGTACATGGCTGAGGGTGTGTTTTATCTTGTTAAAGTCATGCAGTTTAAATATACCCTTGACTCCTTAATAACTCATAATAATAATAATAATGCCTTACTCTTATATAGTGCTTTTCAAGGTACCCAAAGATGCTTTACAATTTCAAGCACCATTCATTCACACCTCAATCATACTTGGTGGTGATAAGCTACTAATGTAGCCACAGCTGCCCTGCCATGAGCTAACTTGGTGATACTGGTGATTTGGGCTGCCAACTTTTAGATCCAACAGCATTGTTTTTGAACTGCAATCCAGATGTGACATTATTTAGACTGATATTAACAGGCTAACTTAATGAAGGTCTGGCCAGTTTGAAGAAAATGAATGCACAAAGGCAGATAAGGATTCACTTATCATACAATAAAAAGAAAACATAAGGACAGAATGCTTCTGAAAGGTAGCTGGGATAGATGATACAGCAAGTAACACATTTTCACTAAATTGGCTGCTGCTACAGTTTAATTTCTTTTCTGACTTGATTTTTTTTTTTTGAGGGAACCAGGTTTCCATGTGAACATGTAAATCTACTGACTCAAGACAACAGACTGGATGCTCCAGTTGGAGCAAAGCCCACTATTGTTTGTGTGCATTGTAGGTAGAGTTGGAATGTATAACGCACCAGAATAAACAGATGATGGCTCGCTGCCATAGCAACATGCCTGAATACTTTCTGTTGACTGACAAAGATATTTTAAAGTTGTGGAACTGCATTATTTATTTCTTTTTAAATAAATTTGTAAATAAAAACATGTAGTCATATACATCTATCAGCAGTGCAACTGATTTTAAAAAAATGTATAATATAATTCTCTAGAGACTTGTTTAAAAGTGCAGTTAATACTTTTTCCTGTTTGGTTAAACTTAACTTTTCTTTTCCTTTTATTTGCTTTTTGTGAAAGACTGGAGCTAATATTTCAGACATTGTCTATATTCAACCAAGCAACTGTTTTACTAGTGTAACAGCATTAGCTGGTTTCCTGTGTCAATCTCATTGGTGTTTGATGTGTTATTTATAACTGGTAAGGTCAAAACGCCTGACCCTGTCCATAGTAAGTTCTTCTGCTTAGTAAATAGGGGTCCCCAGTTTTAACTTTACTTCATTTTTTCCCTTCATCATTTGTTTTACTGCAATGACATGAATTTTACTAACGAGCAGTTCCTTCAGTAAGGGTAAAGGCATATTACCTTTTCAAGTGTGCAAACAGAGGGGTTACAAAAAGTTAAGATATGTGTTTAATTACTGGTATCTATATCTTGGAAAAGTAATTTGCATGTACCCTAAAAATATTTTGCAGAGAAAGAAACTTTGCAGAAGTAGAAGTCCACTGAAGACTGGAAAAATGGAAGGCCGTTAAACTCGCTCATTATTATATAGGTCAGTGCAGTAACACTGGGTTCAGCAGTGGCGTAAATCCACAAAAAATTACTGGTTTCAGTTCAGCACTGTTTACTGAGTTTAAGTATCTGATTCTAATGTAGCAGCAACATAGAACATAAATACAATATTACGTATTACCTGAGCACAGTAGAGCGGGTCATCTACCCAGTCATGAGCTTGATCTGTGGATCGATCCCTGTCTTGGCCTATCCATGTGTCAAAGTATCCTTGAGCAAGAGACTGTTCGGTAAAAGTGCTTAGTTAGAGCTAAAAGCACTGTGTGAATGTGTGTATGATTGGATGAATGAGATTTCTAGTAAAAAGTGCCTTGAGTGCTCAAATTGAATAGAAAGGTGCTATGTAAGTCCCAGTCCCTTCCATTTTATATTGCTTTAATAGCTGATGTTGACTTGGTGTAACCGATAGAGGGTGCCACTTTCACATAAATGAAAAGTTGCACTTTTCAAGATTTCATCACCTGATGGCAGCACTCCACTCTTAATGGTTGCTATTGTGTACAAGTAGTGGCATTCAGTTGGTCTGCAATTATTTTTCTAACAAATACTCTAATAAAAGGAAGGCATTTATGGTACACTTGATAATCCCACTTTGACATGGATCAGTATACAGTATACAGGTTTCTGCTGTCTTCCTATAGCCCATTCATTGCTTTTATACTGCTCATTTTAGGTGTAATGAACCTCAACATCTCCATCTCTGTCTTTTTACTCAGATGCTACAGGATTGTTCCAAGGCCCGTAGGGAAGTGGAGCTTCACTGGAGGGCATCACCTTGTTCCAACATTGTTCGTATCATCGATGTTTATGAGAACCTCTATCAGGGCAGGAAGTGTCTGCTTATCGTCATGGAATGGTGAGTATAGAGTTTTGAAGGGCATTTTCCACTTTTTACAATTTTTCCTCTGTACACTATCACAGTGGATTTAAACTCAATCAAGATGTTATTGAAGTTCACACTTTCAGCTTTATATCAAGGTTTATCAAAACTTTTGTATCACACAGTTTAGGAATTACAGTGATTTGTATTCATTGTCCAACATTTTAAGAGGCTAAAAGGTAATTGGGCAACTAACCAAATTTTGAATATAAGGTTGATTTTTAGAAAAGTGGAATTTTCAGTTCCTCAAACAAACCGACACTTGCGCTGATGATAAGCTTGTGCATACTTGGAATTCTCTTGATGAAGTTTAGAACCCATGGCCATGTCTAAATGCTGTTTCCCTTGAGATACTCTGTCAGGCCTTTACTGCAGCCACATTCAGTTGATCCTTTTTTGTAGGCCTCTCTGCCTTCAGTTTTGTTCTCAGTAGCTGAATATCCTATTTCTTTGCCTTCACATTGTGTTTGTTTATTTTTAGCCGTTTCAAAGAAAAATTTGAGGTATTGTCATAGCTTTGGTGTCGGCATCTGTTCCACAAAAACTTTAACGTTGGCCATAACTCAAGAACGATCTCACCTAGGATGTTCAAATTCACACTTTAGATGCATCTATTAAAAATGTTGGACGAGTTCCAATCTTTGTGGCCTTGGGCCCCGTTTATACAACAATGTTTCACTGTTGTCGTTTTTGAAAAGTGAGGCATTTACATGTAGACAATTCAGAAAAGAAACATGGAAACACAAAACGCTGCAGTTCCTTTTGCCAGGCCACAACTTGGCGGTATGGATATAGGATCTGCAACCATAGCACGCATGTGCGAGTTCCCCCATTTCCAAAAAGCAGCCTTTTAGTCCGTTTACACAGAAACGGAGGTCAGAGTGTTTTAGAAATGCTCCACTCTGCATCCTGTTTCCAAAAAGTAGCGTTTTCACTTCGTTCTCATATAAAGGGGAGGCCGAAACACATCAAAACTTTGCCGTTTTAATTTTGAAACATTGTGTAAACGGGGCCTTGATATGAAGGTCAAGTTTTCTGAAAAACACTAACTCGAGAACAGTGTGACATAGGATGTTTAAATTCACACCATAGACTCATACTGTTCAAGCTAGACCCATCAAACTTCACATCCTTGTTCAATTACTTTACTGTATCGGCATTTGACACCCCTTCCTGATCATCAGGAAGTGTGAACTCCTCAATATTGGCAGAGGTTTTGGCAGTTTGCTGGTCATACAGGTCATTTTATTGATGCTAAAGGTACAAGTATGATGCCAACTTTTCATGAGATGTACTTAGTTTTTCACAGGACTGCAACAGGATGGCAATTTGATTTGAATTTGAACATGCTGGGGGCTCAAGAGCCGGAAAATATGTAAAACTCTGGATACTTTTTTGGGGAGGCTACCCCTTCAGAGTCAAATCACATCGTCAGTTGGAAGTACCCCGATGTTTCCCAGTCAACTTGCCACCACCTCCACCTGCCCGCCATGCAGAATGAGCACCTAACCACATAACATATTACTTTGAATAAGTATTTTTCTTGCTATCTAGCTGGCTGAGGAAAATGACAAAGAGCATTTGGATCATGTTATGTTCCAGTTGCTCTTCATAACTGGGTGAGTGCATTGAGAGTGCATCAGGAAGTTAACTTTGTTCGAATAACACCAGGAATTAAATAAGTGAAAGTGCGAAACTACAAATCAGGTTCAAGCTTGGAGGAACTACCATTGTGTCTATATATAAACCTGGACACAGTCTATGACTGGCATAATGCTCTAATGCAGATTTGAGCATTAGATAGACATTAATTGAAGTTAATGTGACATATTGAAGCAAGTTTTTATGGATTACATTTTTCTTTGGTCGTTTTCCCCCACTTGAGATACAAAAAGATTCCTTCAAAATGGTGTGAAAAATGTTAAAATTTCAAAAAGCATAGCCAAATTTAAATGATATTGGCAACAGTGTTTTTGATATGTAACAGGATTGACAGGATTTGTTGGGTACATTTCTCTGATGAAGCAGAGTAAAATTGGTTTAGAAATAAAATACTTACATAAGTCAGTGTTGGTGAGCATCTTGCTTACTTTGTTTTCAGACTGTTTTAAGCACATTAACTTGCCAGTCATTTTATTATAATTCTTTCTTGTCTACAGGCTTTGCTTATGTCAAACCATAAATCAAATGAAATTTTCATTTGTTGCTTTAGTCACTTCCTAGAATTGGTAAGATAAGGTTACTCTGAGCAAAGGTGATGAGCATCTTGACTTCTCCATTACTCTAAGCACATTTCAGCCGGGTTAGTTATTGTAAATCTGTGTACAGCCTCAGTAGACAATGACCCATTTCTTCTAAATGACATTAGTACCATTTCCTTGCCTTTGTATTTCCACTTTGAAGCATTTTAAAAACCATTCCCCCTCCCCACCTTCCTACCTGTCAACTTCAAACACGTGCATTCATTAGGTTTGTGGTTTGCAGTCGGCAGTAGTGGACTCATCTGCCTACACACTGACATGCAGAAAATGGCTGCTTCTGATGACTCATTTCCTTGAGAAAATGTGCTAAGTATGAAATGCCAATAACTTTTTCTGACTAAGCTAAAATGATTCCTAGAAAATCATCCTTGCACCCTCCAGTCTGAGCACCATTGAGTAACTGAGTCAGTCTAATAACCTATTATGTCCTATGTTG
>JAMQGT020007597.1:0-45540 GCA_024447675.2 Pterophyllum scalare | reverse complement strand
TGAATCATCAAAACCAAAATACTTTGAAACATATTAAATAGATATGCATGTTTAAAAAATATATTCTATGACAGTTTACCTGCTTTGAGTTTCTCGTCCAGATGAAAGACTTGTTTTGCAGATTTAGCTGCTTTTCTGGAGATAATGATGTATCATAAAGCCCAACTGGTTACAAACTCCACAATGCTGTTTTCTCTTGGCTGCCAGTTGATAATTTCATACTTTGCTGCTGGATCTCCATTCTCATTAAAGTAAACCTCATCTCCTTCCTTTGTTTTGAAGTGAATCTTTAGTATCTGTTGTAAAATCTAAAATGATATGCCATAACTCAGTTAATTGCATTACAGACATCTTACACACCTACTGGCTATAGAATATGAGACAACAGATTTCCTTTTTTTGTTTTTTTTAAATTACAGCTATGATTCTTGCTAATGTGACATTATGTAAAAACTATTATTTAAGTTAGTCTTACGCTCACCGTGAATGGATCTAGCTGCATGTTGTTGTCACATGTTTTATTACAGTTGAGGATATTATGAAGTGCATGGGCCACTGCATACACTCCTTTATAGACATTGTTAAAGATAGGCATGAGTGACATGTCAGTGAAGCTGTTTTGAACTCCAGTCAGATCTTCATGTCCAGTACACTCTCTCTCAATCTCTGCTGTTGGCTTCAATCCCTTGAACTTACAGCTAAATAATGACTCCCAGAACTCAGTAAACAGTCCATCATTAGATAAACTGAGTGGCTTCACATCCAGCATGAACTCTCTCAGGCCACTGACATGTGCTTTGGGAATGGAAAGACCTATGGCACCATCCAGTATGTGATGCTTATCTATTGCTGCTGTTTGAGAATCAGATATCCAAGACTCACTGCCTACCCACTGGTACCCAGACAAGTTATGGTTCGAGAACTCATGTATCAGCACATCAAAATCTGCATGAGAGAGGAATGCAATAATCACCTTGGAGGTTGAAGCCTTTATAATGTCAATTATCTTTTGTATTTTGACATATGGATCTGTCCTAAAAAAAGACACAGAATACTCCAGACAGATGCCCAGCTGCTGTGCAGTTTCTGTGAATGTGGCCATGCCATTATTCCCATAATCAGTATTGGTTCTGATAGCTCCAACCCAAGTCCAACCAAAATACTTGACCAAATGGGCCAGGGCTCTGCTCTGGTAGTAGTCACTGGGTATTGTTCTGAGGAAGGATGGGTACTTGTTTTTGTCACTGAGGCAAGCACATGTAGCAAAGTGGCTGATCTAATAGAATAAAAATAAATAAATACACATATTTATTTATTACCATGATCCTTAGCATGAGAGAATGATGCCACCTATATATATATATATATATATATATATATATCATATATATATATATATAATATATGTGTGTGTGTGTGTGTGTGTGTGTGTATATATATTTTTTTTTCGAGTTCTACCCACCACTGGTACATAAAATGGTCCGATGACAGTACCTATTGCAATTGTTGGAGAGGAAGAGGTCTCTCCAATTATTGCCTGCACATTTCCTGGTCTGGTACATGGTGCCTTGGAGGGTACAGACACAATTTCTTTACCATTGGCCAAAGCCAGTGTAACTCCTACACTTCTGGCAATGGAGCCACAAGTATCATAGATTTTATAGCCCAGAGAGACTCCTGGCAGTAGGTCTGTACTGTTATTAATCTCCTCAATGGCAAAAAGCATAGCCTGGGCAAACTGGAAATCTCTGAAATTTAAACTTAAATGAGACAGTTATGAATAATTGGCATTATCTCAAATTATCCCTTTAAACAGAGACAAAAGCATTTCAATCAATAACATTTAAGTACCAGAAATTCACAAAACTGAGAAAATTAAAATAACAGACATACTGTACCTCATTTGTATCTGCAATGCTTCCCAATGGATGCATTAAAGCTGAATTGATGTCTATGGTGTCATTTACCTGGTGCATTGTAGTGGCAGTGGTTTGTGCGTGTAAGTATCCTTTCTGTCTTTCCAGCTGGTGTGAAAAGAGAACATCCCCCCAGTATAATATCCCCATCTTTAGATAGCAGCGGGTTCTCAGGATCTCCTGTCTGCCTGCACACCGGCTCATCAGCATGAGAGAAAGATGCCACCAACAACAGTTGCAGAAGTGCCCATCCCTGCTCTGGCCACCTCTGTGTGAATGTCATGTCTTGAGCTAAACCACTTAATGCCATTACAAGTGCCTTCATGTAAATGAAATACTTACAGTGGTATTTATACGTTTTGGTGCTGTATAAGAAATAATAATAGAACACTGACGCTTCATTCTCAGTCGACCTACAAGGTTGGGCTAGAGGAGGGACATGCCCAGTCCTGCCATTTTTATGCAGGTTGCTATATGTAAAATAAGGAAATAAAGAATAATAAATAATATTGAGTCTTACTCTTAGCTGTAATGAAACAAATAAAGTAAATAAATAGTGTAAATTTGATATTTTATTTTTTCTGGTTATTTTCTAATCTTTCTTACTTTCCTGTATTAATGTGTACTTGTGTTTACCAAGTATAATAACAGCTGTAACATTTTATATCACTATAAACAAAGTTACTATAAGAAACAAATTACCTTATTATAGATCTTAGCTGTATTTTCACAATGGTAAATCAACAATGTTAATAAAAATTTAACCAGTAAAACTCAAATGTTCTTGTTCTGAAGACTTTCAGGTTGCGGGGCAGTCATCTGTGGTGACTGGTTGGGACTGTGGGGAGAAAGACAAGACAAAAGACATGCTGTGGAAGAGAATCAGAGATTAATAATAACTAATGATTAATTGCAGAGTTGTGTATAAGCAGAGTAAAAAGACGTGTATGAAAAGAAACACTCAGTGCATCATGGGAACCCCAAGTAGCCTAAGCCTACTGCAGCATAACTAAGGGATGGTTCAGGGTCACCTGATCCAGATTATTCAAAACCTTGTGTATGAGGGGAAGGATTTTAAATTCAATTCTGGATCTTATGGGGAGCCAATGAAGAGAAGACAATATGGGAGAAATATGCTTTCTTTTTCTAGTCCCTGTCAGTACTCTAGCTGCAGCATTTTGGATCACCTGAAGGCTTTTCAGGGAGCTTTTAGGACAGCCTGATAATAATTAATTTAAATAGTTCCGCTTAAAAGTAATACATGCAGGAATTAGCTTTTCAACATCACTCTGAGACGGTTTCTAACTTTAGAAATATTGCAAAAATATCTACATATTTGCTTAAAATATGCATTGAAGGACATATTCTGGTCAAAAATGACTCCAAGATTTCTCACAGTGTTACTGAAGCCCAAAGTAATGCCATCCAGAGTAGGTACTTGGTTAGACACCATGTTTCTAAAATTTGTGGGGCAGAGTACAATAACTTCAGATTTATCTGAATTTAGAAGCAGGAAATTAGAGGTCATCCAGGCCTTTGTGTCTTCAAGACATTCCTGCAGTTTAACTAATTGATGTGTGTCATCTGGCTTCATAGATAGATAAAGCTGTGTATCATCTGCATAACAATGAAAATGTATGCACTGCTTTCTAATAATACTGTCTAAAGGAAGCATGTATAGTGTAAATAAAATTGGTCTTAGTCCAGTACCCTGTGGAACTCCGTAATTAACCTTAGTGTGTGTGAAGAAGACACCTCATTTACATGAACAAATTGGAGTCTATTAAATAAGCATGATTCAAGCCACTGCAGTGCAGTACCTTTAATTCCTATGGCATGCTCTAATCTCTATAATAAAATGTTGTGCTCAGTAGTATCAAATGCTGCACTGAGGTCTAGCAGGACAAGAACAGATGATTCCACTACCAGAGGCTATAAGAACATTATTTGTAACCTTCACTAATGCTGTTTCTGTACTGTGATGAATTCTGAAACCTGACTGAAACTCTGGACAGGTGAGTCAAAAGGATGATGATGATGATTAACCAAACATGCATTATATTCTGGTCCCCATAAAGAGATTGTTTATTTATTCATTTAAGGGCAGCGTGGTGGTGCCTTACAGCAAGAATGTCCCAACTTCAAATGTACTTGCCGGCTGAGATCACTCTGTGTGGGGCTCTCCCTGTGCCTACACAGGTTCTCTCCAGGACCTCTGGCTTCCTCCCACAGTACACAGACATGAATGTTGGGTTAGTTGGTGATTCTAAATTGATGTGAATTCAGTTCAGTTAAGTGTGAATATGAGCTTGAATAGTCATCTGTCTCTCTGTGTTAGGCCTTCGACAGATTGGAGAACTGTCCGCTGCATCTTGCCCTGTGACAGCTGGGAAAGACTCCAGCACCCCCATGACCTTACTGTAAATTGAACAAGTAGAGGTGCTGGGGTGGCTCAAAGGTTGAGCAGGCAACCATATATGTATGCTACGTGGTGGTGCAGGCGACATAGGTTTGAGTCCCGGCCTGTCGCTCTTTCCTGCGTGTCTTCCCCTGTATCTCTCGTCCTGATTTCCTGTCGCTCTCCACTGTTAATAAAGCCGCTGTGGCCAAAAAAAAAATTAATTGGATAAGTGCAAGAAAATGGGTAGATTGATGTAAGTATATTCATTGACACACCTCATGAGTGCATTTACCTCCCTATGCTTAAAGGTTTAGAATGAAAATTAAAAAAATATATGATATGCCCACTTAATTGCGTAGGGAGTTTGTGTGTATTGATGCTCTCGGAGAATGATTTTGATACAGAATGAAAAGCAAAGAAGCTGACCAAGGACTCATTAGCGTACTAAATTATATATGTATTTTATCCTTAGTTATGAATGCATTCCCTTACATTACACTAACTGTAGCAGACGAGGAGATTAATAAACAGGATAAATTACAGTGTATTCAAATTGATATGAAACAACAGTGATATACAATAAAAACATTGATATTTGCTTGATATAAGTACAAATAAAATAGCGACCTTAGCATCAAGGTTTAGAAATATACAAAGGAGTCATGGGGCTACACTGAGAGAAAAAATAATAAATTTTGCATTTTTAGAATAAAGTAAAAATTTCGAGAAAGAAGTCAAATTACTATTTGGAGAAAAAAGTCAAAATGTGCAGATTAAAGTGGTTTGAAGTCAAACAATTGCCACGTCACGTCTGCTATACCCCCCAGAATGTCTTGTATTATGAGTTTGAAACTATATGTTAGAATCGGTTATGGTAATAACTAAATTATTTCTCTTTTAGTACTTAAACATGATGTAGTGATAAGTATGAGGACATTAAAGAAACGGTGCTCTAAGCTGCATCGGATCAGAAGGAAAAACCACACAAACTTGCACTGGTCAGATTCAAGGACATCAGTGATTGCACCTTCATGCAGTGCATCTCGCCCTGTGACGGCTGGGAAAGACTCCTGTACCCCCATGACCTTAAATTGGATAAATGTAAGAAAATGAATAGATTAATGAATGTACATTCATTGATGCAACCCTCATCATTTTGTTTACCTCCCTATGCTTAATTCAATTCAATTCAATTTTTTTTATATAGCGCCAAATCACAACAAACAGTCGCCTCAAGGCACTTTGTACTGTGGGTAAAGACCCTACAATAACACAGAGAAAACCCAAAAGTGAAAACAACCCTTAAAGGTTCAGAGAAGGAAAAGAAAAAATGATGTGCCCACTTAATTTCCTAGGATATTTGTGTGTATTGGAGAATGATTTTCATACAAAATAAAAAGCAAAGAAACGGACCAAGGACTCATTAGCGTACTAGACTATATTTTATCCTTAGCTATGAATGCAATCCCTCACATTACACTAACTATAGCAGAAGAGGAGACAAATCAACAGACTACATTACAGTGTGATTCAAATTTAAATAAATTAAAAGAAAAAGTAAATTACAATAAGAAATATTGATATTTGCCATTGAAGTACAAAAAATATGGGAAATAAAATTTAGTATGTCTCTTATTATTCCAATAATTCATGAGCAAATTAATGTCACTGACATATTGAGATAAAGCTGGGAAACGCATTATTTTGTAATCTTTAGAATGACGTGAACAAACTATAGACATTGCTAAAATATGGCCTTCATTTTGTTCAGAAAGATCATTGCGGAGCTCCCTTCCCCATCATGTTCTTTTTTGTGTTCCTTTCTGGTTTCAGTAAGATAATATAACATTTTGGGAAAAAGATGCAAATTAACAGTCCAAAACTGGAGGCAAGAATAGCAAATATTTCTACAGCTACACTGAACTTCCCCGGAGAGCTGACGTATGCTGGGATAAATGTGATCCATACTGCACAGAATATCAGCATGCTGAAGGTGATAAACTTGGCTTCATTGAAATTATCGGGCAGTTTCCGAGCCAGAAAAGCAAAAATGAAACACAAGACAGACAAAAGTCCTATATAGCCAAGCACAGCCCAATAACCTACAGCTGAGCCCAGAGCACATTCTAATGTGATTTTGTCTTTGAATACCTTAAAATTTTTAAACGGAAAAGGAGGGGAAATTGTTAACCAAATGACACATATGAGAACCTGAATAAGAGTGAAACTTGTAACACAGAGTCTCTGCTGTGCAGGCCCAAACCATTTCATCACATTGCTACCTGGAAGTGTAGCCCTGAAGGCCACTAGAACAACCATTGTTTTCCCCAGAACGCAAGAGATACAGAGGACAAAGGTGATGCCAAAGGCTACATGGCGCAGCATGCAGGACCAATCAGAGGGCTGACCGATGAAGGTCAGAGAACACAGGAAGCACAGAGTCAAGGAGAAGAGCAGCAGGAAGCTCAGCTCAGAGTTGTTTGCCTTGACAATGGCAGTTTTCCTATTTTTGAAGAATATTAATGCTACACCAGCAGTCATGCATGTTCCAAATAAAGATGCTGCAGTGAGCAGTGCTCCCATAATTTCTTCATATGACAGAAACACTGCCTCCTTCTTGATACAAGCGTCTCTGTTCTCATTTGACCAAAATTCATGGAGACATCTCACACAGGTGACAGAATCTGCAAATTAATAATAAACCAGATGTTGATGAGCAGATTTTTTCAGATTTCTGTGATTATATCTATTCTATACCCTCTATGAGCTTATTATACTATATCATTAGCAGCCTATTACACTGTGCCGTTGGCTACTGATCTGACAGAATTAGGAAAACAAGAAGCAGCAATTAATTAATTAAATTAACAATTTGTCAGTTTTTTCTCAGCCAATATAGTAGATGAGACATGTCTAACCTTGTTCTGGTTTCTACGCTGGATCTATAATGTCTGATTCAATTATAGGACAAAAAAAACTTCTCATTCCAGAGAAGGCTCAGGTTCAGTTCTTTTGTTGGTTTTCTGCCTATATTGCTGGTGAACTGAGGTGTATTTTTATTGGAGAATTTGAGAATATATGAATAAAAATTTGAATATATCCCATGAAAATATATATAATAAAAACAAAAAGCCTGGAAACAAAAATTTTCATTAGTCATCTCAAAGCCCCCCGCCCCAAAAAAAGAAAAACCAAACTCAACACACAAAACCACTACTAAAAAAAATAAATGAATCAAAATCTGAATAACAAGCTCTAAATTAATCATGGTATGGAATTCATTAATTTTTTAAGTATCAATTTAACCTTGGTTTCCAAGAGACACCATACCTTAAATTTAGAATGAAAACATGGGATGTTATGTTGACTACTTTAATCTAGGTTCTCAAGTTTCTATTGAATAGCACACAACCTGTAATGTTGCTGATCTCTCCCTCTGCACATCTTATGCAGTCATAGCAGCAAACAGGCCTTCCTTTCTCGAGAACCTTACGTGTTCCTGGGGGACACTTCCCACTGCAAACGGACACAGGAACCTGAATGAAAAAAGACATGAAACTATGCATAGACTTTCAGTAAAAATAAAAAACAAATTTGTATGATGTTATCTTTTTATTCATTTTGTATCATCAAAACTAAAATACTACGACACATATTAAATAGATATGAATGTTTAAAAAACTTTTCTATAACAGTTTACCTGCTTTGATTTTCTCATCCAAATTATAGACTTGTTTTGCAGATTTAGCTGCTTTTCTGGAGCTAATGATGAATCATAAAGACCAACTGTTACAAACTCCACAATGCTGTTTTCTCTTGGCTGCCAGTTGATAATTTCATACTTTGCTGCTGGATCTTCATTCTCATTAAAGTAAACCTCATCTCCTTCCTTTGTTTTGAAGTGAATCTTTTGTATCTGTTGTAAAATCTAAAATGATATGCCATAACTCAGTTAATTGCATTACAGACATCTTACACACCTACTGGCTATAGAATACGAGACAACACATTTCCTTTTTTAAAAAATGAAAACTATTTTTCCTGCTAACATGAATTAATGTAAAAACTATGATTTAAGTTGGTCTAAAGCTCACCGTGAATGGATCTAGCTGCATGTTGTTGTTACATGTTTTATTACAGTTGAGGATATTGTGAAGTGCATGGGCCACTGCATACACTCCTTTATAGACATTGTTAAAGATAGGCATGAGTGACATGTCAGTGAAGCTGTTTTGAACTCCAGTCAGATCTTCATGTCCAGTACACTCTCTCTCAATCTCTGCTGTTGGCTTCAATCCCTTGAACTTACAGCTAAATAATGACTCCCAGAACTCAGTAAACAGTCCATCATTAGATAAACTGAGTGGCTTCACATCCAGCATGAACTCTCTCAGGCCACTGACATGTGCTTTGGGAATGGAAAGACCTATGGCACCATCCAGTATGTGATGCTTATCTATTGCTGCTGTTTGAGAATCAAATATCCAAGACTCACTGCCTACCCACTGGTACCCAGACAAGTTATGGTTCGAGAACTCATGTATCAGCACATAGATATCTGCACGAGTGAGGAATGCAACAATCACCTTGGAGGTTGAAGCCTTTATAATGTCAATTATCTTTTGTATTTTGACATATGGATCTGTCCTAAAAAAAGACACAGAATACTCCAGACAGATGCCCAGCTGCTGTGCAGTTTCTGTGAATGTGGCCATGCCATTATTCCCATAATCAGTATTGGTTCTGATAGCTCCAACCCAAGTCCAACCAAAATACTTGACCAAATGGGCCAGGGCTCTGCTCTGGTAGTAGTCACTGGGTATTGTTCTGAGGAAGGATGGGTACTTGGTTTTGTCACTGAGGCAAGCACAGGTAGCAAAGTGGCTGATCTAATAGAATAAAAATAAATAAATAAGCATATTTATTTATTGCCATGATCCTTAGCATGAGAGCATGATGCCACCTATATATATATATATATATATATATATATATATATATATATATATATATATATATATATTTATATTTAATTCGCGTGGTCTACTCACCACTGGTACATAAAATGGTCCGATGACAGTACCTATTGCTATGGTTGGAGAGGTAGAGGAGTCTCCAATTATTGCCTGCACATTTCCTGGTCTGGTACATGGTGCCTTGGAGGGTACAGACACAATTTCTTTACCATTGGCCAAAGCCAGTGTAACTCCTACACTTCTGGCACTGGAGGAGCATGTATCATAGATTTTATAGCCCAGAGAGACTCCTGGCAGTAGGTCTGTACTGTTATTAATCTCCTCAATGGCAAAAAGCATAGCCTGGGCAAACTGGAAATCTCTGAAATTTAAACTTAAATGAGACAGTTATGAATAATTGGCATTATCTCAAAATTTCTCTCAAAATATAGACACAAGCATTTCAATCAATAATATTTAATAGCACAAATTCACAAAACTGAGAAAATTAAAATAACAGACATACTGTACCTCATTTGTATCCGCAGTGCTTCCCAATGGATGCATTAAATCTGAATTGATGTCTATGGTGTCATTTACCTGGTGCATTGTAGTGGCAGTGGTTTGTGCGTGTAAGTATCCTTTCTGTCTTTCCAGCTGGTGTGAAAAGAGAACATTCCCCCCAGTATAATATCCCCATCTTTAGATAGCAGCGGGTTCTCAGGATCTCCTGTCTGTCTGCACACCGGCTCATCAGCATGAGAGAAAGATGCCACCAACAACAGTTGCATAAGTGCCCATCCCTGCTTTGGCCACCTCTGTGTGGATGTCATGTCTTGAACTAAACCACTTAATACCATTACAAGTGCCTTCATGTAAGTGAAATACTTACAGTGGTATTTATACCTTTTGGTGCTGTATAAAAAATAATAATAGAACACTGACGCTTCATTCTCAGTCATACAAGGTTGGGCTAGAGGAGGGACATGCCCAGTCCTGCCATTTTTATGCAGATTACTGTATGTAAAAGATGGAAATACACTTCAGGCAGGCCCATTTAAATATACAGTAACAATGCAAAAAGTGATTCACTACAAATAAATATGCACTAAAATCAATGGTCCCATGTGAAATTGCAGTGAGTTCTTCCTAGAGTTAGTGGCAAGTAAGCTGGGATTGTTACTTTCTAGAGAATATTAAATTATTCATCAAGTTTAAACAAATGACTTAGGCTGCTCTGAATGCTTTAATTATTCACATCCACAATCACACTAATGATGCACTCTTGCAATGTTTGGATCTGATATGAACTTAAGTAGCTAGATTATATTTCACTGATGGGCCAATCTACTGTGCAGACTGGTTCTGTTCTCTCTCATTCAGCATCTGTAACATTTTACTGGTTGATTAATGAAGAGCTAAACTAGCAGAGAATGAAGTAAATGATGAGCAATTTGAAGGTATTTCAGACTTGTGACATCGGCAAGTTTTCTTTTTTATGTTTGCAGTAGTTCAATCCTCCCTCCACCAATTACATAGCAACTAATCATCAACTTGATTTTCTCCATTTAACCTGCCTTTTGTCTGATTAACTCCAGATGTGTGTGAGGAGGTACAAGCACAGTGAAGCTGAGCAGGGAACAGGGAGTAATAAGACAATAAAGATTATCACTCTTAGCTGCAATGAAACAAGAAAAAATAAAGTAAATAATGGAAATCTTTCTTACTTTCTTGTGTTAATGTCTACTTGTTTTTACCAAGTGGAACAACAACTGTAACATTTTATATCACTATAAACAGAATTACTGCAAGCGACATAGTACTGTATTACAGATCCTAATTGTATTTTCACAATGTTTAATCGACAATGTTAATAAAATTTAACCAGTAAAAATAAATTCTTGATTTTTTTCTAAATCCAGGCTAATTTCCAAAATCAAAAAATTGAGCAACTTGCGGTTCCTCTCTTTCTCTTCATTTTCCAATGGTGCCCAATATGATATTTTATATCATAATATACAGACCCCTTTACATTTTTCACTCTTTGTTTCATTGCAGCCATTTGCTAAAATCAAAACAGTTCATTTTATTTCTCATTAATGTACACTCAGCGCCCCATCTTGACAGAAAAAAACAGAAATGTAAAGATTTTTGCAAATTTATTAAAAAAGAAAAACTGAAATATCACATGGTCATAAGTATTCAGACTCTTTGCTCAGCATTGAGTAGAAGCACCCTTTCGAGCTAGTACAGCCATGAGTCTTCTTGGGAATGATGCAACAAGTTTTTCACACCTAGATTTGGGGATCCTCTGCCATTCTTCCTTGCAGATCCTCTGCAGTTCCTTCAGGTTGGATGGTGAACGTTGGTGGACAGCCATTTTCAGGTCTCTCCAGAGATGCTCAGTTGGGTTTAGGTCAGGGCTCTGGCTGGGCTAGTCAAGAATGCTCACAGAGTTGTCCTAAAGCCACTCCTTTGTTATTTTAGCTGTGTGCTTAGGGTCACTGTCTTGTTGGAAGGTGAACCTTCGGCCCAGTCTGAGGTCCTGAGCACTCTGGAAGAGGTTTTCTTCCAGGATATCTCTTTATTTGGCCGCATTCATCTTTCTTCAATTGCAACCGTCATCCTGTCCCCGCAGCTGAAAAACACCCCCATAGCCTGATGCTGCCACCACCATGCTTCACTGTTGGGATCTGTCACGGAGTAATCTGTGCCCTATTGGACTAAATGTGTTAATGGCCAACAACAAACTGCAAGGACTTCTATTAGTATAAAATCTTGCCGGCAAAATAGAGGTTGTTTCAGTATTAAATGTGAGGCTAACACTACTTTGGTCCAGTCCTTCATTGGCTTACTTTGAGTTAGATTCAATAGTATGCAGATTTTTGGTATTTATTTCTTAGCATTAACATTCTCATTATTTCCATGCCCTAGAAAAATAAAATACAATGGGTCCACATATTCAAACCCATTTATTAGCACCAAGTCATGTCATGTCAATATTACCAAAACGTATGTTGAATGCTCTGTTCCATGCTGCTACCATCTTGGAGGTCCGAACTGCCAAACAGGATGTGGAAGGTTCCAAATCTTTATTTTAGTAAGGGGAGATTGGGAGCTCACTATGTGACTAAGAATGCCAAGCGGGAATTTACCACTTTCTTCTTGTGAAATAGTCATTGTTAAACAGTGAACAAACTAATGTGTTGATGTTCTTGTGTCAGAGCTTTAGAGGAGGTAACTGGAATGTTGTGTTTGCTCATAGGTAGAAAAATCACTAATTGGGAGACTTAATTGGTGAATTTTTGTGTGGTTTATTCTGGGGAGGGGCTTAGGCTTTATAAGCCAGAGTTAATGCTCCTGAGAGAGAGAAAGGGTGGCATAGCAGGCCTAGTGTGTTGGCTAGGGCCCAGTAGCCATGTGCTTATCCTTTGGGTTACTTTGGTTTAGTTCATTTTTGATTTCTTTTGAACAGTTTTAAGTTTGTTTTTCTATAGTTTTTGTTTGGTACATTAGCCCACTCGGATCATCATTCTGGTTACAAAAACTGCGAGACATGACAGGCCCCTAAAAAAAAACATCTCCATTTGAGGTATTGTAAAGCCAGATTAAATAAATCAATGCTGATCGTGGTATATTAATAAAATATAAGATAAGATAAACTTTAATGATCCCACAATGGGGACAATTGCATATTACAACAGCTTAAGTACAGAGAAGGATGAAATAAAGTAAAATGAAATAAAATAGAAAACACTATATACAACATTACACACACACATACATACATATGTACATCAAAACTATATACAGTATAGTATAGAGAAAGTATGCGGTGCGTTTGTGGATAAACAGTTACAGGAAGTGGAGGTGCTTTATTATTTTTTATTCAGGAATAAAAAAACTGACAATGTTGGGTCTCGGGCGATTCTTTCTTTTTGGTATAACTTCCACAGACCTAGAAAACACTCACAGAAGCCTGCAGAGGCAGGGGTGCAGAAACTGAAATTCTAATTTGTACAGGTGCTTCTGATTCTGCTGTAACAGTGGATCAGACTCGGATCACCCAGAACGCTTCCTCTATTTCCCATGTGGTTTTTAGCAACTCGAATCACATAATGAAGCAGTCACGTGATTTTAGAAAATGGGGCCTCATTTAGCTTCTGTCACATGATTTTCTCAAAAACGATACGGGCCTCGACACAGGCTTCGTTTGGACACGCCCTCTTTTGCTTGGTACAGACCTCAGGGCTTCGGTACAAGATGTAACATCACTAGCTGTGGCATTTCTACAGGATTGTATTGGGCAGGTGATGAGCAGTGCCTGGTTTTCTCCACACATACCGCTTAGAATTAACACCAAAAAGTTCAATCTTTGTCTCATCAGACCAGAGAATCTTATTTCTCATAGTCTGGGAGTCCTTCATGTGTGTTTCTTGGCAAACTCTATGCGGGCTTTCATATGTCTTGCACTGAGGAGAGGCTTCCATCTGGCCGCTCTGCCATGAAGCCCCGACTGGTGGAGGGCTGCAGTGATGGGAGAAAGTTCCACAAAGTCAACTATCTCCCTGCTGCATCTCTGGAGATCAGCCACAGTGATCTTTGGGTTCTTCTTTTCCTCTCTCACCAAGACTCTTCTCCCACCATTGCTCAGTTTGGCTGGAGGGCCAGGTCTAGGAAGAGTTCTGGTTGTCCCAAACGTCTTCCATTTAAGGATTATGGAGGCCACTGTGCTCTTAGGAACCTCGAGTGCTGCAGAAATTCTTCTGTAGCCTTGGCCAGATCTGTGCCTTGCCACAATTCTGTCTCTGAGCTCCTTGGGCAGTTCCTTTGACCTCATGATTCTCATTTGCTCTGACAGCACTGTGAGCTGTGAGCTCTTATATAGACAGGTGTGTGCCTTTCCTAATCAAGTCCAATCAGTTTAATTAAACACAGCTGGACTCCAATGAAGGAGTAGAACCATCTCAAGGAGGATCAGAAGAAATGGACAGCATGGGAGTTAAATATGAGTGTCACAGCAAAGGGTCTGAATACTTATGACCATGTGATATTTCAGTTTTTCTTTTTTAATAATTTACAAACATTTCTGTTTTTTTCTGTCAAGATGGGGTGCTGAGTGTACATTAATGAGAAATGAAATGAACTTTTTTGATTTTAGCAAATGGCTGCAATGAAACAGAGTGAAAAATGTAAAGGGGTCTGAATACTTTCCATATATATATATATATATATATATATATATATATATACATATATATATATATATATATATATTACATACATATAAATTATATACATATAAATTATATAATTATATATATAAATTATTTGGGCAGATGAAGCCAAGATGAACTTTTACCAGAATGACAGGGGTAGAAAAAGTACAGAGAAAGACAGAGAAACAGCTCCTGATCCAAAGAATCTCACACTTATTTTTCAAACAAGCTTGAGGCAATGTTATGGTGTAGGCATGTATGGCTGGTGGTGACTGGTGTTTATTTATGATGTTACTGCTGATAGAAGTAACAGGATGAATTCTGAAGTGTACAGGGCTACACTCTCTGCTCACAGTTTGAAAAAAAAAAACCTGATTGATGGTGTAGTGCAAATGGATACTAACCCAAAGCAAGCTGCTAAAGCAACCCCAGAGTTTCTCAGGGCAAAAAAATAATATATTCTTCAGTGGCCAAGTTTGTCAAAGAATCTCAAAACATGTTTTTCAGTTACTCAAGACAAAATTGAATATGCTCATCTTTATATGCAGTCTTTGGTTAATAACTGGTGCATTTGTGTTGTGCTGTATGTGTTCCCCCAGAATTGTTGTTTTATGTTTGACTAACAGTTTTGGATATTTAGTTAACAGTAATCAGGCACCTTTTTATTAGCTTTTGGTACTTTTCATTTTATGTTTTATTCTTTCCTTCCCTCCGTTTCAAATTCAGTCATCGAATTGCTGAATTATAGAAAAAAAAATTTGTGAAACAGTCCTGCATGGTTCAGTGTGAAATCGTGTGTTTGAGGCTCTTCAAATATGCAGTGAAAGATAACTTGCATGTAATGCATGTTAAACTGAGATTTTTAGCTCCAAAGATGACAAAAGACACAACCAGTTGCTATAACAATAATGGACAAAAGAATGATGATGATTGGCCAAACATGCATTGTAACCTGGTCCCCATGAAGAGATTGTTTGCCTGTTCATTTAAGGGCAGCGTGGTGGTGCATCACAGCAAGAATGTCCCAACTTCAAAAGTACTGGCCGGCTGAGATCACTCTGTGTGGGGTTCTCCCTGTGTCTGCATGGGTTCTCTCCAGGTACTCTGGCTTCCTCCCACAGTACACAGACATGCATGTTGGGTTAGTTGGAGATTCTAAATTGATGTGAATTCAGTTCAATTAGGTGTGAATATGAGCTTGAATGGTTGTCTGTCTCTCTGTGTTAGGCCTTTGACAGTCCGGCGAACTGTCCACTGCATCTCGCCCTGTGACAACTGGGAAAGACTCCTGTACCCCCATGACCTTAAATTGGATGAATGCAAGAAAATGAATAGATTGATGTATGTACATTCATTGGTGCACCTCATCAGTATGTTTACCTCCCTATGCTTAAAGTTTCAGAGAAGGAAAATAAAAAATATATGATGTGCCCACTTAATTTCCTAGGATGTTTGTGTGTATTGGAGAATGATTTTCATACAAAATAAAAAGCAAAGAAACTGACCAAGGACTCATTAGCGTACTAGACTATATTTTATCCTTAGCTATGAATGCAATCCTTCACATTACACTAACTATAGCAGAAGGGGAGACAAATTAACAGACTACATTACAGTGTGATTCAAATTTAAATAAATTAAAAGAAAAAGTAAATTACAATAAGAAATATTGATATTTGCCATTGAAGTACAAAAAATATTGGAAATAAAATAGCCACGATAGCATCAAGGTTTAGAAATATAATAATACGAAGAGCAACATTTCATTGAATTGATGTGACATGAGCATATGGAAACAGAC
The DNA here is from genome assembly GCA_024447675.2 of Pterophyllum scalare. NCBI lineage: Eukaryota > Metazoa > Chordata > Actinopteri > Cichliformes > Cichlidae > Pterophyllum > Pterophyllum scalare. Next base: position 29,248 of record JAMQGT020007597.1, on the reverse strand, counting down.
AAATTTCACAGCAAATGAAAGTTCTAGCTGTTTAGTATGGCTCTTATTTTTCCAATAATTCATGAGCAAATTAATGTCACTGACATATTGAGATAAAGCTGGGAAACACATTATTTTGTAATCTTTAGAATGAAGTGAACAAACTATAGACATTGCTAAAATATGGCCTTCATTTTGTTCAGAAAGATCATTGCGGAGCTCCCTTCCCCATCATGTTCTTTTTTGTGTTCCTTTCTGGTTTCAGTAAGATAATATAACATTTTGGGAAAAAGATGCAAATTAACAGTCCAAAACTGGAGGCAAGAATAGCAAATATTTCTACAGCTACACTGAACTTCCCCGGAGAGCTGACGTATGCTGGGATAAATGTGATCCATACTGCACAGAATATCAGCATGCTGAAGGTGATAAACTTGGCTTCATTGAAATTATCGGGCAGTTTCCGAGCCAGAAAAGCAAAAATGAAACACAAGACAGACAAAAGTCCTATATAGCCAAGCACAGCCCAATAACCTACAGCTGAGCCCAGAGCACATTCTAATGTGATTTTGTCTTTGAATTCCTTAAAATTTTTAAATGGAAAAGGAGGGGAAATTGTTAACCAAATGACACATATGAGAACCTGAATAAGAGTGAAACTTGTAACACAGAGTCTCTGCTGTGCAGGCCCAAACCATTTCATCACATTGCTACCTGGAAGTGTAGCCCTGAAGGCCACTAGAACAACCATTGTTTTCCCCAGAACGCAAGAGATACAGAGGACAAAGGTGATGCCAAAGGCTACATGGCGCAGCATGCAGGACCAATCAGAGGGCTGACCGATGAAGGTCAGAGAACACAGGAAGCACAGAGTCAAGGAGAAGAGCAGCAGGAAGCTCAGCTCAGAGTTGTTTGCCTTGACAATTGCAGTTTTCCTATTTTTGAAGAATATTAATGCTACACCAGCAGTCATGCATGTTCCAAATAAAGATGCTGCAGTGAGGAGTGCTCCCATAATTTCTTCATATGACAGAAACACTGCCTCCTTCTTGATACAGGCGTCTCTGTTCTCATTTGACCAAAATTCAGGGAGACATCTCACACAGGTGACAGAATCTGCAAATTAATAATAAACCAGATGTCACGCTTGATGAGTAGCTTTTTCTTTGTTTACATTTGTTTTATAACCTCTTAGTGTATGAACTTATTATACCATATAATTAGCAGCCTATTACACCGTGTAGTTGGCTACTCTATATTGTCTGATTCAATTATAAGACGAAATAAAAATCTTTTCAGTCCAGAGAAGCCTCAGGTTCAGTTATTTTGTTTAGAATGAAAAAATCTGAAAACAGTATACTGGGATGTTATATTAACTACTTAATTCTAAGTTCTAAAGTTTCTATTGAATAGCACACAACCTGTAACATTGCTGATCTCTCCCTCTGCACATCTTATACAGTCATAGCAGCAAACAGGCCTTCCTTTCTGGAGAACCTTACGTGTTCCTGGGGGACACTGCTCACTACAAACTGACACAGGCACCTGCATAACAAAAACACAATGATTACTATGACAAAAAAGATGTGATCTTCATAATCTTTTATTCTTTAAGAGGTATCAAAGCAAAACTGTTATGAAAAAATAAATCCAATATATAACTTTGTAATAATATTTGTAATTATTATATGTAATAGCTTACCTGCTTTGAGTTTCTTGCCCAAATTAGCGTCTTATTTTCCAGACTCAGCTGTTTTTCAGCAGATAAAGATGCATCATAAAGGCCCACTTTGACAAACTCCACAATGCTGTTTTCTCTTGGCTGCCAGTTTATAATTTCATACTTTGCTGCTGGATCTCCATTCTCATCAAAGTAAACCTCATCTCCTTCCTTTGTTTTAAAGTGAATCTTTAGAATGTGCTGTAAAATCTGAGAAGATATGTGAAAATGTTAGAATGTTGTATCATGAACAGCACAACTGCTGTTATTTTGTTCAAAATCTTCTTTTACTGTGACTTGATTTTAATACAGTGATTTAAGTTAATGTTCAGCTCACCGTGAAAGGCTTGAGCGCCACAATTTTGTTACATGTTTTATTACAATTGAGGATATTATGAAGTGCATGGGCCACTGCATACACTCCTTTATAGACATTGTTAAAGATAGGCATGAGTGACATGTCAGTGAAGCTGTTTTGAACTCCAGTCAGATCTTCATGTCCAGTACACTCTCTCTCAATCTCTGCTGTTGACTTCAATCCCTTGAACTTACAGCTAAATAATGACTCCCAGAACTCAGTAAACAGTCCATCATTAGATAAACTGAGTGGCTTCACATCCAGCATGAACTCTCTCAGGCCACTGACATGTGCTTTGGGAATGGAAAGACCTATGGCACCATCCAGTATGTGATGCTTATCCATTGCTGCTATTTGGGAATCAAATATCCAAGACTCACTGCCTACCCACTGGTACCCAGTCAGGCCGTGGTTGGAGAACTCATGTATCAGCACATCCATGTCCATGTGTGAAAGAAAGGCAATAATCACCTTGGAGGTTGAAGCCTTTATAATGTCAATTATCTTTTGTATTTTCTCATATGGATCCGTTCTAAAAAAAGACACAGAATACTCCAGACAGATGCCCAGCTGCTGTGCAGTTTCTGTGAATGTGGCTATGCCATTATTTCCATAATCATCATTGGTTCTGATAGCTCCAACCCAAGTCCAACCAAAATACTTTACTAAATGGGCCAGGGCTCTGCTCTGGTAGTAGTCACTGGGTATTGTTCTGAGGAAGGATGGGTACTTGGTTTTGTCACTGAGGCAAGCACAGGTGGCAAAGTGGCTGATCTGAAGGAAAAAAGAAATATTTATGCATTGTCTTATTGAAAAAATTAAGAAAAATTTGTATTTTTTCCACAAATAGTTATTTTTATCTATCCTACCCACCATTGGTATATAAAATGGGCCAATTACAGTAGCTATTGCCATGCAAGGAGATGAAGACGTCTCTCCCATTATGACCTGCACTTGTGCCGGTCTGGTACACGATGCTTCTGATGCTGCAGAAACAACTTCATTACCATTCATCAATGCAAGTGCAACTCTTATACCTCTGGCAATGGAGCCACACGTATCATACATTTTATAGCCCAGAGAGACTTCCGGCAGTAGGTCTGTACTGTTATTAATCTCCTCAATGGCAAAAAGCATAGCCTGGGCAAACTGGAACTCCCTGAAATTTAAGCTTCATCCAAACAGAAATATTTAGTTTCATCCTGAAGAAGTTACAGAACATTATTTAAAAAATCAATTATTCACTCAGTTAAAATCAATCACTTACACCATTTGAAGTTATGAATCTTTAAAACATTTTTTTTAAGTCCGAGACCACTTCCTCTTAGATATTTTAACGCTAAACTCTCTTTTCCTGTGTTATTTACCTGGTGCACTGCAGTGGTAGTGGCTTCTGCATGTAGGTATCTTTTCTGCCTTTCCAGCTGCTGTGAAAAGAGAACATCCCTCCCAGAATAATGTCCCCATCTTTGGATAGTTGGGGGTTTTCAGGGTCCCCTCTTTGCCTGCACATAGGTTCCTCAGCCTTAGAGAAAGATGCCACCAGTAACAGTTGTAAAAGTGCCCACCCCTGTTCTGGCCACTTCTGTGTGGATGTCATGCTGTCTGAAAAAGCTTAACCACTGGGTGGCATTGTGTGTACCCAAACCAAAGTGAAACACTCCGACTTCCATTTATACATTTTGAAGCAGCAAAAATTAACAGCAGAACAATGTCTCTGTAGAACTAAAAGGTGGGTCAAGAGGAGTGACAATGTGTCAAACTATAGTTTAAATATCTTCTGTCTGTGTTAAGAATTGGCTTTGACTTTGATGTAGATTAGTATAAAATCTATAATTAGACTAGAGAAAATCAGATCTAGGACAGCTTAAAAATGTTAACCTGCTGTGTTATCTTTAGAGTTTTATATTGTGATTTGATAATAACTTATATGCAAATTAAGTCTACACAAAGTAATATATTTTTTTCTGTGTTTTCAGCTGCTGGTCTTAGTTTTGTTTGTTTGTTTGAACTTCTAAATAATCTTTGTTGGTCATCAGCTAGTTGTTTAATTTAACGGACATTTAGTACTGAAAAGGTATCTAGATGCTCATCTGTTTTTCTTGTTTGTTTGTTTGTTTTTTTAATAAACTCCCATTTTGAAGCCTTCACTGAAGACAAGATGACTGTTGCCATCTTGGCTTTTTGGAGCATTTATTATTACCAATCTTTATAACACTTCAACTTTTAGACAAGACGTTAAAGTTAACGACAACAATGCAAAATGTTAAACCCAAATGGACACATGAGGACCACAAACTTTATTAATACAATGTACAACAACAGCCTTTTTCCTGTAATTATGAAGCCAAGTAGAGTAAGATATGATACTGTTACAGTGATTGACAACATATTCATAAATACAACTAAGCGCAAAACTATAGCTGGTCTACTCATAGATATTGGTCATCACATTACTGTTATTGTAGTTTTGTCAAAACTTAAAATGAGTAAATAAATAATATGAAACCTATGAACTCATTCAACACAAGAAGCCATCGCAGTCTTTAAGACACATCTATCAATTCACCCATTCATCCATTTTCATCCATTATCTCCAGGGCCCAGTCACGGGGGGCACCAGCCTAAGCAGAGAAACCCAGACTTCCTTCTCCCAGCCATTTCCTCCAGCCTCTCTGAGGGAACATCAAGAAATTCCCAGGTGAGCCGAGAGATATAACCTTTACAGCATTTTCTGGGTCTACTCCGGGGCCTCCTCCCTGCAGGACATCCTAATCAGACGCCCAAACCACTTCAATTTGCTCCTTTTGATGTGTCGGAGTAGCAGCTCTACTCTGAACTCCTCTCAAATGACTGTACTCCTCAGCCTGTTTCTAAAGGAGAGGTCAGCCACCCTTCGGAGAACGCTCATTTCCGTTGCTTTTATCCACGATGTTATTCTTTCAGTCACTACTCAAAGCTGACCATAGGTAAGGGTAGACTGACCAGTAAAGCTTTACTTTGACACTTAGCTCTTTCTTCACCACAATGGACTTGTACAGTGTATTCAGCTGCAGCCCCAATTCATTTGTCAATCTTCCACTCCCCTCTTCCAAGACAAAGAGAGACCTAAACTCCTCCACTTGTGGCAGCAACTCATCCCTGACCCAGAGTTGGCACTCCAGCCTTTTCCAGCTGAGGACCATGACCAACGGGACCACATCATCCACAAAAAAGCAGGATGAGATTCTGGCGTCATCAAGGCAGAAGTCTTCTGCCACTTGGCTACATCTAGAAATTCTGTTCATAATTTTTATGGACAGAATTACTAGGCGTCTGTGGCAAGTGCAGCCCTGATGAAGTCCAACATGCACTGGGAACAAGTCAAACTTATTTCAGGCGATGCAGACCAAGCTCTCACTGCAGTTGTATATGGACAGAATGGCCCGTGACAATGGGCCAGATACCCTATACTCCCTCCCTAGGAACTTGGTCAAACGTCTTCTCCAAGTCCACAAAACACATGTAGATTGGATGGGAAAACTCCCACACACACTCGAACACCCTTGAGAGAATAAAGAGCTGAGTTTATAGTTAGGGCTGGATCAGGTGACCCTGAAACATTCCTTAGTTATGCTGCTAGCCTGCTGGGGGTTCCCATGATGCACTGAGTATTTCTTTTTTCATTCCCATCTTTTCACTCCTAACATTTAATCACTAGTTATTATTAATGTCTGGCTTTTTTCCATAGCATGCCTTTTGATCTATATCCATCCCTTCACCCCCAACTGGCCGCGGCAGATAACTGCCCCTCCCTGAGCCTCGTTCTGTTAAAATTCACTTAATTGGCATGTTCCTAATGAAACAAAGGATGGTGTCCTGGGGGATCCCATCCCAGATCTGGGCAGGGCATCACAGAGCTCCTGGACAGTTATGCCCTGCCCAGTCAGTCCATTCAATCCCAGCATTGAAACATAAAGTCCCACAGGTGTTGTATTGGATTTAGGTCAAGCAAGTGTGGGAACCACTAAAAGGTATCAATTCCTTAATCCTCCAGGAACTGCCTGCATTGTCTGGCCACAAGAGGCTGGGCATTTCTTTTGTACCAGGAGGAATCCAGGACCCACTGCACCAGTGTAGGGTCTGACATTAGGTTGAAGGATTTCATCCCAATACCTAACGGCAGCCACCAGCCACCCTCTTCATGGCCACTTCAGGTTACTCCCCTCAGGCCGCAGATATGTGGTGCCATGGTCAGGGACCAATAGGTTCAAAAACTCTATTGTGAACACAAGGTGATTTTTTAAAAAATTTATTCTCACATATGTGTGATTACGGTTGTGTTGTCATTTTAATGCCACTGCTAACTGCAAAACTATTTGCCCCCCCCCAGGAATAATAAAGATTTCGTTGACCTTTGACCTTGACCACGACAGACCACTGTCATGAAATCTGTTTCTGATTGTTTGGTCTGAGACATTCAGACCAGTGGCCTGCTGGAGGTCTTTTTGTGATACAAATTTAAGATTGTGTTTGTTTACAAGGTAAATGTTAAAAAATAAGATGGTAAACAAAGATGAAGTATGATTATCACTGTTTATGAAAATGTGTTACTGTCCTTTTTAATGTTAAGTCTTAATATTGTAGTTTCTTTGTTTTTTTGTTTGGTGAAATCTAGTTAGACAAGTGTTGCTATTTGGAATATGTTATATGTAACAAGTGCTGATATAACAGGCTTAAGCATCAGTCCATAATTTCTGTTCTTCCCACTGAATTCAGCTCTTGATTGTCAATATTTATTTAATTTGTTGCTGTTACTTAGAAACAGAAATTACCCAAGTAAGAAAAAATAAAAATATTGTTTTTTTCACAACCATATTAATTCTACTGGCATATCTATCTTACATTTAGTTAATACAGCATTATGTAATTTTAGCTATTACTAATTTGTTGCCTTCATTTTTTCATAATGATGATCATGATGCTCCCTTCCCCATCATGTTCTTTTTTGTGTTCCTTTCTGGTTTCAGTAAGATAATATAACACTTTGGGAAAAAAATGCAAATTAAGAGTCCAAAACTGGAGGCAAGAATAGCAAATATTTCTACAGCTACACTGAACTTCCCCGGAGAGCTGACGTATGCTGGGATAAATGTGATCCATACCGCACAGAATATCAGCATGCTGAAGGTGATGAATTTGGCTTCATTGAAATTATCGGGCAGTTTCCGAGCCAGAAAAGCAAAAATGAAACACAAGACAGACAAAAGGCCTATATAGCCAAGCACAGCCCAAAATCCTACAGATGTGCCCAGAGCACATTCTAAGATTATCTTGTCCTTAAACTCCCTAAAATTTTTAAATGGAAAAGGAGGGGCAATTGTTAACCAGATGATACATATAATGACTTGAATAAGAGTGAAACTTGTAACACAGAGTCTCTGCTGTTTAGGTCCAAACCATTTCTTAACATTACTACCTGGACGCGTAGCCCGGAAAGCCATTAAAACAACCATTGTTTTCCCCAGAACACAAGAGATACAGAGGACAAAGGTGATGCCAAAGGCTACATGGCGCAGCATGCAGGACCAATCAGAGGGCTGACCGATGAAGGTCAGAGAACACAGGAAGCACAGAGTCAAGGAGAAGAGCAGCAGGAAGCTCAGCTCAGAGTTATTTGCTCTGACAATTGGAGTTTTCCTATTTTTGAAGAATATTAATGCTACACCAGCAGTCATGCTTGTTCCAAATAAAGATGCTGCAGTGAGGAGTGCTCCCATAATTTCTTCATATGATAGAAATACTGACTCCTTCTTGATACAGGCGTCTCTGTTCTCATTTGACCAAAATTCAGGGAGACATCTCACACAGGTGACAGAATCTGCAAATTAATGTTGAAGCAATGTTAGAACTCTTGAGATTTGACAGATTTCTGTGTTTGAATTTACTTTACAGCATAATACTCTATCTAGCACATGAACTATTACTCTGTATAGACCTTGAACATTCTCGGAGTACTACCAATGCTACATAATGAAAACATGGTTAAGCTTGAGCTTGAGAGTTGTGTGCAGTATCTCTTCAGGACAGAGATCTGTTTTTCCTGAAACTTGCTGGATCCACTCTCCCAGTTTGGGGTCACTGCCTCAAATATTCTAATTACTACAGGGACCACTGTTGCCCTCATATTCCACACCCACATAGCTCTTCTCTTAGCCTTTGGTATTTCTTGAGCTTCTTGTGTTCTTCACTTGGTATTGCTACATCTAAAGTATTCGCTACAGCTTTCTTCCTCAGCTTGTCTGCCACTACTATGTCCAGTTGTTTAGTCATCACCAGTTTATCCATTTTGTATCTTGGTCCCACAGGATCGTCATTCTCAGAAGGGGCCTGTTTTTTCATGATAGTTCCTGTGCTTGCTCTTCTTCTTTCTTGGGTTTCTGCTGCCTGAAGTACTCACAAAGCACAAGATCAGTTGTGGCCATCTTACTGATGTACTCATGGATCTTTGTTTTTTCATCCTGGATAGTGGTTCTGACACTCACAGGTCCTCGGCCTCCTTCCTTCTGATGATGATATCTTCCCTTCACCTGATGTCTTGCCATAGCATTTGTGTTGTACCTCATCAGAACATTGAACTACCAGTTGTTTTTGTGTTAGTCTAGATGGTGGGTGTTGAAGAATCCATAGGTCCCACATCCTCTTCATGTGTAGTAGCATTCCAACAGTTCCCTATTCTCATCCCTTGTCCACTTATGCCCTGCTTCCTAGAAACCTGACACAGACCTTGTTAATCCGGATGACATCTGAGCCAGTATGGCCTCAATTCTAAGGTAGGCTTTGGTACCATTCGGGGTTGGGGGGTGGGCAGTAACCTGAGGACCTTTACTGGATGGAATCCTCAACCAACTAAAATGGTAGTGATGGCACCACACTATCCACACACACAAGAGAAAACAAAAGCCTTTGAAGTGATTTGAAGCAGGGAATACCCCCCCCCCACACACACACACACACACTGAAAAAACTTCAGAAGCTTAGATTTCACAAACTCATTCCCGCTCACTGTCAAAGAAAAATCACTCCCTGAAATGCATAACGTGCTGTAACTTGTAACAAATTAATTTATAATCTGTGAATGTCACTGTATTATTTCTACAAGCACATCTTAATACAGAGCAGGCTAAAAATAGCCCCATTTCTGAAACTTTGTTTGCCTTATTTGTAGAAAAAAGACAACGATTACTCACATTTCTAAGGGGCTGTCTCAAAAACAAAGACTGGGATGTCATAATGACACCTTTGCTTATAGCACACTAATATTCTAAAGTTTCTATTGATTAGCACACAACCTGTAATGTTGCTGATCTCTCCCTCTGCACATCTTATGCAGTCATAGCAGCAAACAGGCCTTCCTTTCTGGAGAACCTTACGTGTTCCTGGGGGACACTTCTCACTGCAAACGGACACAGGCACCTGCATGAACAAAAAAAAAGCACAATGAAAACTACAACAAAAGTGCCTGTCATTCTATCTTTTCCTTTGTTCATTTTTAACACTTTTAAATAATAAACAATGATCTAAAACTACATAATTCCTTGTAATGATACTTGCTTTTATTGCATGATCACTTACCTGCTTTGAGTTCCTTGCCCAAATCAATGAGTTATTTTGCAGACTCAGCTGTTTCTCTGGAGATAGTGACGCATCATAAAGACCCACTTTGACAAACTCCACAATACCGTTTTCTCTTGGCTGCCAGTTTATAACTTCATATTTTGCTGCTGGATCTCCGTTCTCATCAAAGTAAACCTCATCTCCTTCCTTTGTTTTGAAGTAAATATTTAGAATGCGCTGTAAAATCTAAGAAGATATGCAATAAGTTAGTTAATATATCGAAGAACGCTGTAGGTCTACATGCTAAATAACATGAACCACAAATTCCTTTTTGTTCAAAAAAAATTTTTTTTTAATTTAATTTAAGTTAAGCTCACCATGAATGGATCTAGCTGTACATTCTTGCTACATGTTTCATTACAGTTGAGGATATTGTGAAGTGCATGGGCCACTGCATACACTAATTTATAGACATTGTTAAAGATAGGCATGAGTGACATGTCAGTGAAGCTGTTTTGAACTCCAGTCAGATCTTCATGTCCAGTACACTCTCTCTCCATCTCTGCTGATGATTTTGACTGTTTAAACTTACAGCTAAATAATGACTCCCAGAACTCAGTGAACAGTTGATTATTAGATGAATTGAGCAGCTTTACATCCAGCATGAACTCTCTCAAGCCACTGACATGTGCTTTGGGAACAGAAAGGCCTATGGCACCATCCAGTATGTGATGCACATCTATTGCTGCTGTTTGAGAATCAAATATCCAAGACTCACTGCCTATCCACTGGTACCCAGACAGGTTGTTGTTGGAAAACTCATGCAGTAGCACATCCATGTCAAAGTGGGACAGAAAACCAATAATCACCTTGGAGGTTGAAGCTTTGATAATATCAATTATTTTTTGTATTTTTTCATATGGATCTGTTCTAAAAAAAGACACAGAATACTCCAGACAGATGCCCAGCTGCTGTGCAGTTTCTGTGAATGTGGCTATGCCATTATTTCCATAATCATCATTGGTTCTGATAGCTCCAACCCAAGTCCAACCAAAATACTTTACTAAATAGACCAGGGCTCTGCTCTGGTAGTAGTCACTGGGTATTGTTCTGAGGAAGGATGGGTACTTGGTTTTGTCACTGAGACAAGCACATGTGGCAAAGTGGCTGATCTAAAGGAAAAAATAGGACATACATGAAAAAGACAAAATATGAGATAAGATTTAAAAAAAAAAAATTTACATTGACCAGTTGGAAAACAAAGAAAGCAAAACTTTTTTGCACATACATTTTGTCACTAAGACAAGCACATGTAGCAAAGTGGTTAAGCTAAAAAGAAAAAAATGCACAAAGTAGAATATTCATAGACTCAAATTTGTATTTTTTCACAAATAGTTATTTTTAGCTGTCCTACCCACCATTGGTATATAAAATGGGCCAATTACAGTAGCTATTGCCATGCAAGGAGATGAAGATGTCTCTCCCATTATGGCCTGCACTTGTGCTGGTCTGGTACACGATGCTTCTGATGCTGCAGAAACAACTTCATTACCATTCATCAGGGCAAGTGCAACTCTTATGCTCTGGGCAATGGAGCCACATGTATCATACATTTTATAGCCCAGAGAGACTCCTGGCAGTAGGTCTGTACTGTTATTAATCTCCTCAATGGCAAAAAGCATAGACTGGGCAACCTGGAACTCCCTGAAATTCAAACTTAATTCAAACAGTGACAAAGTTGAAATAAAGACAATGATTAGTTAAAAAATAAAAACTGAAAACATTCAATTATATGAATGCACAAAACAAAGCAAAACAAGGAAAGAGTGATTATTTGTTTTCTGTCTTAGACCACTTCTATTTTAAATTCATTTTGTGATGTTATTTACCTGGTGCATTGTAGTGGCAGTGGTTTCTGCATGTAGGTATCCTTTCTGTCTTTCCAGCTGCTGTGGAAAGAGAACATCCCTCCCAGGATAATATCTCCATCTTTAGATAACTGGGGATTTTCAGGGTCCCCTCTTTGCCTGCACATAGGTTCCTCAGCCTTAGAGAAAGATGCCACCAGTAACAGTTGTAAAAGTACCCACCCCTGTTCTGGCCACTTCTGTGTGGATGTCATGCTCTCTGGAAAAGCTAAACCACTGGGTGGCATTGTGTGTACCCTAAATGAAACACTTAGACTTCTATTTATACATTCTGAAGCAGCAAAAATTGATAACAGAACAGTCTTGCCTCTTCTCCGTTGAACTAAAAGGTGGGGCGAGAGGAGTGAGGCTGTGGCACTCTGTAGTCTTATTATAAATATTTTCTCTATATTACCATGCCCATAAATTAGTTTGTTACAATTCATAGACTCAGATGTGGTATAAAATTTAATGTTTCACTAACTGTATGCAGAGTCAATAAAATCAGGCTCAAAAAGTTAATCTTCTTTATTATCTTTGATATTGTGATATCACCATGAACAACTTGATCACAAATTAATTCTACATACATTTGGAAATATGTTTTCCTTTGATAAATGTAAGCATGTGATTCACTTTCAGTTCAGCTCAGTTCACCAAACCAACTAACCATTGATCTTATATAATGCCAAATCACAACAGTCACCTTGAGGTGCTTTGTATTATAACAAAAAGACCCTAGAATAATACAGAGAAAACTCCAAAAATTGGACTACCCTGGTTGAGTAAGCACTTGGTGACAGTGGGAAGGAAAAACTCTCTTTTAACAGGAAGAAACCTCCAGCAGAACCAAGATCAGGGAGGAGCAGCCATCTGCCACAACTGGTTGGGGGTGAGGGGAGGGAGACAGGACAAAAGACACACTGTGAAAGTGACCCCACATTAATACAAACTAACGATTAAATGCAGAGGTTTGTATAAACACATAAAGAATGAAGAGAGGTGAGTGAAGAAGAAACAGCGTGTCATGGAAAGCCCCCAGCAGCCAAGGCATTTTGCAGCATAACTACTGGAGGGTTAAGGGTCATCTGATCCAGGCTTAACTATAAACTTTATGATAAAAAGAAAGTTTTAAGCCTAAGCTTCAAAATAGAGAGGGTGCCTGTCTCTCAAATCCAAACTGGGAGCTGGTTCCACAGAAGAGTACTCTCACTGCAGCATTTTGGATCAGCTGAAGGCTTTTTCCAATAGTCCAATCTAGATGTAATAAATCCATTAACAAGTTTTTCAGCACTCTGATACAGGACGTTTCTGATTGTAGAGATATTGCACAAATGCAAGAAAGCAGTCCTACATATTTGTTTCATATGTGCATTGAAGGATAAATCCTGGTCTAAAATGACTCCAAGATTCCTTAAAGTGTTATTGGAGGACAAGGTAATACCATCCAGAGTAAGTATCTGATTAGAGACCATGTTTCTAAGATTTTGTAGGGTGGAGTACAATAACCTTGATTTAATCTGAATTTAGAAACAGGAAATTAGAGGTCATTCACGTCTTTAGTCTTTAAGAAATTCCTGCAGTTTAACTAATTGGTGTGTGCCATCTAGCCTCATGGCTAGATAAAGCTGGGTACCATCTGCATAGCAATGAAAATGTATGCAATGCCTTCTAATAATACTACCTAATGGAAGTATGTGTAATGTAAATAGAACTGGTCCTAGCACGGAATCCTGTGGAACTCCATAACTAACCTTAGTGTGTGGAGTGTGTTCACATAAATAAAAAAATTGCATTCTATTAAATGAATATGATTCAAACCACTGCAGTACAATACCTTTAATACCTATGGCATGCTCTAATCTCTGTAATAAACTATGATGGTCAGCGGTATCCAGTGTTGCACTGAGGTGTAGCAGGACAAGCACAGAGATGAGTCCACTGTCAGAGGCCATAAGAAGATCATTTGTGACCTTCACAAATGCTGTTTCTTTACTGTGAAGAATTCTGAAACCTGAATGAAACATTTCAAATAAACCACTCCTCTGAAGTTGATCAGTTAGTCAGCTTGACAAGCTCTAGCCCTTGTTAGTGGGACAGGGGCACATCCATGAAATGGAGACATGCTACAGTTTTCAGTGGGATCCGAGGCAAGCAGAACTTCCAGCGAGAATAGCCAGTTGCAGCCACAAGATGTCAGTAATGTAAAGGATAGATGCAAAAGTGACAAGCCTTGTGAGGGAATGTTGTTTGTTTTTAGATTTGTCTAGGCAAGTACTGCTGGCCTTGCTTGTCCTGACAGAACACCTCTGATATGCATATGCAAAAACATTAGCTGATATACATGTATATCTGCTAATTATTGCTAAGTAACATAAAAATAAAATGTTAGAATTCACTAGAACTAGCACCCTAACTTCTCAACAGGGTAGTTTGTGCAGTTAGCCCCACAGTAAGCTGTATTATTTGTTATATATTAAATTAAAATGTTCCAAAAGTTGCCAGATCCTCAAATACAATTGAGAGGCCCATATAAATTACTCCAACATGTTGAGGTTAAAGCAGGCAGCTGCAGGCTATAGGCCTCTGTATCAGCACCCATCTGTCACTCACATTTGGCATGCCCCTAATAGTGATAATTTTAATCCTTAATATAATATAATCAGGTAAGTCTTTAAAAAAATCATAACAAAAACTACAGAGACCAAAGGTTTGGGGTTAAAATAGACCCTGCAACAAATCAGTGAAAAGCCTTATAACTCAAATTATATCGTGATACTTTTGATACTGGATACCTACACTATTGTTTGTATGACAACTGTGTCATTCCTCACTTTTGTATGGCTGTTCAAAATAACGCAACATAAAATGCACTTTTTTGTGACACTGAGATTTTATCAAATCTTTATTATACATATTTTAATCTAGAGAAAGAAAAAATGTGTTCAAACGTGAGCTTTTTACATAGGAAAGATATTACAGATTTTACTTGTGCATATTTCATTTGTCATTTAGAGTTTGTAGGAAGGGCCATAGCTGTAAACTGCCTTTTCATTCAGGCTAGTGAAGAACTGAAGAATTGAACTGCTGTGTGATCTGAAGTATTTCAACTTTATTTGAAATATAGAAAGATGACAAACACATCTCAAATTGCTCTTGAGGTCCCTTTACCCATCAGATGTTTCTTTGTATTGTTCTCAGGTTTTAATAAAATAATGTAGCACTTAGGCAAAAAAATACAAAATAACATTCCATAACTTGATGCCAGAATGGCAAATATTTCCACAGCAACGGTGAATTTCCCAGGAGAGCTGACATAAGCTGGTATAAAGGTTAACCACACTGCACAGAATATTAACATGCTGAAAGTGATAAATTTAGTTTCATTGAAATTATCAGGCAGCTTTCGAGCAAAAAAAGCAAGAACAAAGCATAGCATAGCCAGCAGCCCTATGTACCCTAACACAGCCCAGAACCCTACAGGTGACCCCAGGGCACATTCAAGTATAATTTTATCTCTGTAATTGTTCATATTTTTGTAGGGGAATGGTGGGTTTGTTGCTAACCAAAGTATGCAAATTAACATCTGTATGAGAGTGAAAGTCAGAACACTGAGTCGCTGCTGTGCAGGCCCAAACCATTTCTTAACATTACTGCCTGGAAGTGTAGCCCTGAAGGCCATTACAACCACTATTGTTTTTCCCAGAATACAAGAAATGCCGAGGACAAAGGTGATGCCAAATGCTGTGTGTCGCAACATGCAGGACCACTCAGTGGGCCGGCCGATGAAGGTCAGAGAGCACAGGAAACACAGAGTCAAGGAGAAGAGCAGCAGGAAGCTCAGCTCAGAGTTATTTGCTCTGACAATAGGAGTCTGTCTGAAGTGGAAAAATATTAGGCCCACAGTCACTGACAGGCATGCACCAAAGAGAGAAAAGGAGACCAACAGTATACCCATTAATTCTGTGAATGTGAGGAACTCAATAGCTTTTATGTCACAGTTATTTCTCTCTTCGTTGGACTTGAATTCGGGAGGGCATTTGTCACATTTCACTGCATCTGAAAACATAAATATGTTTATCATGTACAGCACGCACATCTTCAAATAGACCAGTAAAGTGCTGGCAGTGATTTTTCCCAACAGAAACACAGTGAGCACTAAAGTAAAGGCTAGAAAACCAGCTGTCTCACTTGTAGTGTTGCTGAACTTCCCATCAGCGCAGGTGATGCAATGAAAACAGCAGATTGGCTTGCCCTTAACAAAAGCCTGATGGGTCCCAGGTAAACAGCTCTCACTGCAAACAGACCTTGGCACCTGTTTTAGAGTGACAATATTAAAAACAATTTGCTTCCAGAATCCAAATCATATATTTTCAGCATGCTTGTGGAAAAAAAAACCCCACACAGGTAGATTTTAAAAGAACTGTTTTGTTCATGATAGAAAGGCAGAGTATTATCTGCTTTATCTCACCTCAGTATTCTCTCCTGCCCAGATGGCTCTCACACCCTCTTTCATCTTGAACTCCCATCCCTCTGGCTGAGATGCATCATAGTATCCAATCGTCTCAAAGAGTATGTAACCTGTCTCATTCATCTGCCAGTTTACCAGTGCGTAACGTGCCACAGGGTCACCCAACTCATCAAAGAACATGTTTTCACCAATCTTAGTTGTAAAATTCACCTGGGTTAGGTAATGCAGTATCTACAGAAATAAAACCAGTCAGGTTGTCATTTGACTATGTATCAGTAAAAGATATTTTGGATTTAGGCACAGTGCTTCGTTTTTATTTTTACCTGCCATGGTTTTATATTTTCCCTATCAGCACAGGTATTGTTCTCAAAAGGCCCCCTTCCATCTTTGCAATTCAATAGCATGTGCAGAGCGTGAGCAACAGCATATGTGGCCTTGTACACATTATTCAGCAGGCTGGCATCTGAAACATCTGTGAAACGTGTCTTCACACCCCAGAGAGACTCCTTCCCATTGCAGGCTATGGTCGGGTCTTCAATATGAGTCTCTGATTGGGGAGTCAGGATGCAGCTGAACACTGTCTCCCACAACTCCACAAGACCCTGATTTCCCATTATGGTGGAGGGCCTACTACTGGCTAGGAACTCCTGTAGCCCAGGGATGTGAGCATTTAATGCTGCAAAGCCAACTGCCCCCTGAACCACAGCATAATTTACTGGTGAGGCAATATAACGGTATGTGATCCAGCCCTCACTCCCAACCCACTGCAAACCTGTCACATTCTGAGTATGAAGCTCTCTAAAAAGTATGTCAAGGTCAGTACCATCAGCAAATGCCACTATTACCTTAGAGGTGGATTTTTTTATGATGTCCACCACATCTAAGAACCACTTCCTTGGATTAGTTCGGTAAATGGCCAGTGAGTACTCAACACACACACCTTCCCTTTCTGCTGCTTCTAAGAAAGCAGCCATGCCACCATTCCCATAGTCACTGTTAGATCTGATGGCTCCAACCCAGGTCCAGCCAAAATATTTCATAAGCTTTGCCAGCGCTTTGCTCTGGTAAATGTCACTAGGTATGGTTCTAAAGAAAGAGGGATAGTCGTTTCTGTTGCTAAGACAAGCACAAGTAGCTGAATGACTGATCTGGAAAACAGTAACATTTTAATTTCATAGTAAGTACTGAAGACATTTAATAAAGACTATTACTTCTCAGATTTATGTGTGCAGAGAGCATGCATGCCCCGAACACTCACCACAGGTATATGGAAGGGTCCTATGGTGTGTGCAATACCTATTGTAGAGGTGGATGTGGTTTCCCCTATGACAGCATGTACATTGGAGAATTTGTTACAGCTGCCTGCTCCACTTTCATACCTGTTCATCAGGTTTAGTGATGCCCTGACGGACAAAGGTATACTGGGGCATGAGTCAAAGATCCTATAACCAAGTGTCACTCCTGGCAGCAGCTCTGAGCTGTTGTTAATTTCTTCTATAGCAAACATCATAGTGTATGCATACTGAAGCTCCCCTGGGTCCAGTCTGAAGAAAGGAAAAAACACATATAAGCAAAGATAAAGATTACATTTAAAAGATAAACAACAATACATATTGGAATAGGTTTTACAATTAATTTATTTCATCCTTCTCTTACCCTTCACACTGGATTGTTCCTGGATTGACTTCAAAAGTTGGATTAACAGCAACAGGGTTTTGATGGAAGGAGAAAATTCCTCCAATGCTGATGTCTCCTTCCTTAGAAAACTGAGACAGTTCTTTTGTCCCATAAGCCTGACACATAGGCTTCCATCCTCTCACAACCAGAAGGGAAATAAGCAGCAGGTTGGCTATAAGCAGCATAGTTATTCAGCTGAGTGCTTCTTAGCCAATGCTCGAAGATACACCTCCTCAGCTCGTTGCTTTTTATATGACTTTTATATCACAAAGTCACAGGGACTTGGGGGCGACAGCTGTGAATATTGTCTTTGTCTCCACCTATGGCATTGCTTGTGTTGTGACTGACCAGTGGATGGGCATGTTGATAGGCTTTGATTGCCTACTACATTACCACTTCCTTATAGTTTTTGTTGTTTATTGTATATTTGTTGTATGTTTCACATTGTAATATCAAGCTAAAGAATAAAACATGAACAAATTCTTTATGCATGAGACCAATATAAAAGGGACCAAGGTATGGAATTTTATCCTTATGCTAAGTCATCATTAGTGATGACCCTAACCCTAACCCCATGTTATCAGAATATGTAATGTTTGTTCTTAGAAAATAAACATCTCTCAAGTCTTGGCAATCAGAGGGAAAAAAACAATCTAGCTGACATGCATCAAAATCTATTTATTTTTATCTGTTTATGTTTGGAGTCATGCTGATGACAACTGCGACCTCAGAGGTCTAAGGTAAAATTAAAACAGGTAAAATTAGTCTAGTGTTACAAGCATTACACAAAGCATCTGTAGATGCCAGCAAAATAGTTGTTGAAACTCACACTCACGCAGAGCTGAATTTTAAAAAAAGGGGGGGGGGGGTTCTTATAATAGCCCTATAACACCAGGTGTATCGTATTTGATGCAATGCATGAGTTTTTGAGACCTCTATATTATCAGCATAATTTTTTTATTTCCCTGAAAAATCTGATGGATACAATCAGAGCAAAAACAGCACAGAAATAACAGATATAGCAGAAAATGAGATGAAAATCCATTATATATTTTTTTTCAGGTTTTTTATAATTTGGATTATTATAACTATTGATAATATTTTATGGATATAGATAACTGTGTGTGGGGGGGGGTGGCAGTTAGTTAAAGAAAAAAAAAACGGTTCTTAATAATAATAATAATAATAATTTTTAATGGTTTCTCCCCATCATATGCCTTTTTGTATTTCTCTCAGGTTTCACTAATAAAATATAACATTTTGGAGCAAATATACAGAAAAATAACCCAAAGCTTGAGGCCAGAATAGCAAATATCTCTACAGCGACAGTAAACTTACCAGGAGAGCTGACATACGCTGGAATAAAAGTGACCCAGACTGCACAAAATATCAACATGCTGAAGGTAATAAATTTGGCCTCATTAAAATTATCAGGAAGCTTTCGAGACAGAAAAGCAAGGATGAAGCATAACACAGCCAGAAATCCTATATATCCTAATGCAGCCCAGAACCCTAAAGGTGAACCTAAATTACACTCCAGAATAATCTTCTTAGTTGCATGAACTGTGTTTTTGTAGGGGAATGGTGGAGCAAAAATTAACCACAGCACACAAATCAGCACCTGCAGTGAAGTACAGCTAAGCACGCTCGTTCTCTGAAGTGGAGCAGAACACTGAGGGACTGTTTTTGCTGGCCTTGTAGCCTTAAAAGCACTCACCACTGTTACGGTTTTAGCCAAAATGCATGATATGCACAAGGCAAAACTTATGCCAAAAATTGTGTGCCGCAGCATGCATGACCACTCAGTGGGCTGGCCAATGAAGGTCAGAGAACACAGGAAACACAGGGTTAAGGAGAAGAGCAGCAGGAAGCTCAGCTCAGAGTTACTAGCTTTGACGAGGGGTGTGTCACGAAACCGAAAAAAAACACACAACACTGCCAGTGTTAAACTTGCTCCAAGCAATGAGAAAGCAGTGAGGAGACTCCCCATGGTTTCTCCAAAAGAGAGGAACTCAATCACCTTTGGAACACACTGGCTTTGTTCTTCATTTGACCAGTACTCCAGCGGACACGGTGAACACTTTGCAGAATCTGAATGGAAAACATTGAACACTAAAAAGTATTTTGATAGACCTCACACTAAAATAAACACTTCCTAACATGTGTAATGACTTATTGGTACATTTTTATACAGTGGAAATAAAAGGAAATTTTCTACATACTGTTGGCGTTGCTAATCTCCCCAGCAGCACAGGCAATGCAGGAGAAACAGCAGATGGGTTTGCCTTTAATTGCAGCCTGGCGGAAACCTGGCGGACAGCTCTCACTGCAGACAGACAGTGGCCTCTGTAACAACACCACAACTCAGTAGTCACAGTTTGTAATCCAGATACTTAATTTAGATTATTTAACTAATTTCAGGTTAATAATATTTAAAAATGTAATCACAAATACACATTATTCTGCATTAGAAGGGAAACTTAACATCATAAAGTGGTTCAGAAGCTGTTTTGTTAACATTGTTCCAATTAAAAGAGCAAATTAAAGAATACATGTTTGTGTGTGTGAGAGAGAAGAAGAGAGAGAGAGCGATGCCTAAGAGAACAAATATAATAAAAAGAGTGTAAATAAAAATATAAACGATTTGTTGCTTTAATTTGCTAAACTTCAATATTTTAAGCAAATTTTTGAATGTCACTTTTTTCATTAATAAAAAAAAAAATACAAGTAATGGCATCATTTTGAGTTCTGAGTGTGTAACTACAGTTTATTCCATATTTTGTTTTGTTTGTGTATCATTTTTCATCAACCCCCCAAATAAGTATTCCTTTCTGTTAAATGGACCTACTGTTTGAGATTCAGTGACCCATGTTATGTTAATTCCGTTCATGGTAAACTGCCTTCCATTTGGTAGTGAAGCATCATAGCTCCCTACAACCATAAAGACCATATCTCCTGCTTGGTTTCTCTGCCAGTTCACAAGCTCATAAGTTGCTGAAGGGTCTCCGTTTTCATCAAAATATACTCTCTCTCCGGACTGAAGGGTAAAATTCACGTCTTGGAGGTGTCTCACAATCTACCAATCCAGAGCAAGGGTCAATAGATTAGCATGTAGACAATTCTATATACAGTAATATAAATTATTCTTTCAAAGTATATGAAGGTGATTTCTTACTTGTTTTGGCTCTAAATCATCTTTCCAGATACATGACTGATTTATGGCGTCACCACTTTGTCCACAGTTTAACATGTTATGCACAGCATAAGCTACAGCATACACAGCCTTGTACACATTGTTAGATATTCTTAGCTCTGATACATCTGTGAAAGGATTGCTGATGTTTTCTAGCCTCTCAGAGCCAGAGCACTGACTCTGACCAGGCAGCCTGGATTGGAAACTGCAGCCAAAAGTAGTTTCCCAGAACTCTCTTAGCAAATTATTCTGCGGCTCCTGACTTGGGTTAACCTGTAAAAGAAATTCTTGTAGGCCTGCAATCTTTGTCTTTCTAATGGCAAAGCCCAGAGACCCTGTCAGTATGCCAGAGTACCTCTTATCAGCCAAATGACTTGCTGTTATCCAGGATTCACTGCCCACCCACTGCAACCCCGTCAGGTTTTGCTTCAGAGCTTCCTCAAGCAAAATGTCCATCTCGCCCTGGGCAAGGAAGGCAACCAAAACTCTTGCACTGCCACTACGAATCACTTTGACCACCCTTGCAACCTCTTCACTGGAGTCAGTCCTTGAAATGGCCTCCGAATATTCAACACAAACCCCTTCCTGACTTGCGGCTGTGATAAAGGTTGCCATCCCATTGTTGCCATAATCGTTGTCACTTCTGACTGCCCCAACCCATGTCCATCCAAACAGCTTTACCAGTTCTGCCAGGGCCCTGCTCTGATAGTAGTCACTGGGGATGGTCCTGAAGAATGAGGGGTAATCCTTTCTGTTACTCAGACAAGCACACGTGGCAAAGTGGCTGATCTGACAATAATAAAAAAAAAAGAGAGACAAAAGCACGTGAGTGGGATGAGACTGACACATGGGTATTCAGAGACAACACAAAGGCAAAATGTTGTTTCTGACTTATAAGTGAACCTGCCGTACCAACATAAAGCCTGAAAGCCTTAACTCCCAAGATTTGCATAATTATGTAAGTGACCATAAAATTACAAGAATTCAGCCTTTATGGAAATTATATAAACTTACTACTGGTATTTGGAAAGTCCCAGAAATTTGCAGCATCACAATGGTTGAGGAAGACTCAGATGCTCCAATGATGACATGAACAGATGACTGACTGCTGCAAGTTTTTTCCTTTGTCCTTTCCTGTCCATTCATTAAACCCATCACTGCACGTGTTGAAGGCAGCGTTGAACCACAGCTGTCGAATATCTTATAACCAACTGAAATATTAGGCAGTAGAGTGCTGCTATTGTTGATCTCTTCTATGGCGAAAATCATTGTTTGAGCAAAACGGAATTCTCTCAAATTTATCCTGAAAAGAATTTAAAAAGAGAGAGAGAGAATCATATAAAGTTCTTTAAGGCGTGAACCCTGCAAAGAGAAGAAAAGACAAACCTGGAGCACATGAGAGGTTCTGGAATGCTAGTCAGGGAGAATGAAGGCTTTGAGATTTGGCTATGGATGGAAAAAGCTCCTCCAATCATAATATGCCCTTTCTTGGACAAAAGAGGAAACTCTGGGCTACCCAGCATCTCACAGACAGCAGTATTCTCCTCTGCTCTGCAAAATCCCATAAAAAATCCAAAAAGTATCATTACATATATACAGTCATACATCTTTTACAGGCAGGCGCACTCATGCATACACAGCCCTGTACTCTGAGAGGACCTCTGCTATCACTGACCAAGCATGTGTATCCTTTAATGGGTTGATAGTCGACTAAGGTCCTCCTATCAAATTACAGTATGTTGGTGTTGTCATGTTTACCATTTTTCTGTAAGAATTTTTATTTCATGAAATCGTGATTCACCCTTACTGGAAAGTTCATTTATATTAAGAAGTCTTTTTTGCACACCTTTGATATAATAATAGTTTAAATTATTATGTAAATTATTACCTCTGCCGAGGAGGTTATGTTTTTGGTAGCCTTTGCATGTGGGTCATTCTGTCTGTAAACAAATTTAGAATGAATTCTGATAAAACTTTGTAGGGGTGAAGGTGGGGTCATGTTAACAATCCATTAAAATCTGACTTACATCCAGCAAGGTCTTCAAGGTCAACTTCATGATTTATTTCGTGAAAATTGACAAAAAGCCTTTTAACTTAGAAACTAGGATTTTTACAAGTGTGGTGTGTGTCCTCAACATAAAGAAAGTACTTTGTAAAGATTTAAAATATGTCACATTTGACCTCTGACCTCTCACTCAAGGCCAATATATTGTTCTGAAGGTTAAAAATAATAATGATGGTATATAGAGCTTCTCTATTTAAAAATGTTTCTTACTGCCATTGTTTGTAGTGACAACATATAAGCATATAGGGAATCATATATGGGGATTCTAAATATCACATTATCTGACCTCTTCTTCAAGGTCAAATAAGGTCAAACTTTTATTAAAAAAAAAGTATTTTATCTTTAAAACTCTGCTGTTTGTATTGGTAGCATCTGTGAAATGATACTGGTGTAGGGGGACTTTAAATATCACATTAGCAGTTAACAGTTTGCAGCCAAAGATCATGTCACATTTGACCTCTGACCTCACTTTCATATTTCACTTTTGCTCTTCTTTCACGTTGACTCCAAACTGCATTTTATTTTCAAAGAAAGAAAAAACGGGAAAGGAAAGGTGCTGCTAGTTAGTATAATATATAATGAGCTCAAGTAATTCATGTCCAGTTATTTGCAAATAATAGGATTATCATTACCTACGCCTACATAATGTTTGTGTAATCAAAGTAAATATCTGTCATGTTGTCCATTCAAACTGTGGGTTACGGTGGTGAAGTGCTAGCGACCAAAGCAATCTCAAGGGAGTTTTAGTGCTTTGTTAAGGATTTCAAAGGCAGCAGCCAGCAACCTCCAGCAACCACTAGCCAAACAGACTGGAAATTCAATTTTTTTTTCCTAGCAACTCATGGTTGCCAGATGCTTGCTGACCAGTCTCTAAAACTGTGTCACTGAGGCCTTAAATAAGCAATTTTGTAGCACTGTTGATATGTTTATGGGTGAGTAAAAAATATGGTATTGGCCTCTGTGGATAGATAACACTTTCACTGACATGTGTCCTGACAGTTTTGATGAGTGAAATTTTGGTATTATTATTCTGTTACATAGCACTGACACACAGGTATGTGTATTTGCATGAAAAGTATGCGTGAAAATACTGAGAAAATCCAAATCCAGTGGGTCATGGTAGCAATGTCTACGTTTTATACAATTTTTGTGTGTGTGTAGGTGGGAGGGGGGCTGGGAGGGGGACTGGGGGGGGGGTCACTTGCTGTGTAAATGTACATAAAAACACTCTGCAATGATCTGCAAATCTCATAAACCCATATGTTATTCACAATAGAACATAGTAACCATATTAAATGATTAAACTAAGATTTTACACAGCATCCCGGCACTTTCAGAGTGGTTTTGTATGATAAATACTGAATATGTGCTTGTGCTTTTCTTTCAGTGGGGCTATGCAGTGGTGACCAAATTAGACCATGGTTGTGAACATGTGTGTGAACAGGGCATGCCTTAGAAAAGAGGCCTGGTACATAAGTGAATATTGCAATAGTTGGAACAAACTGATTCTAAAGTAATAAACATAGAACTGCCCATCGAAATGGCTGGCAGGATCAAGTTCAGGTTTATCTGTTTCTTCAAGGGTTTTTCTTTTGTAATGGGAAAAATTTGGACCCATGTGTAGATTTACAAAACTGAAAGGCACTGTGTATAGTGCAGATTTGTGCTAAAAAAAAATAGAGAGAGATGGTTGTACAAAAGTACAGTTTTGTCCCTTAAAACTGTACAAAGATTTATACAGTGTATAATTACAAACCAGACTGAAGTATATCACATAGTTATTACAGTTACTTTTATTTAACTGTGATACTTCACTGATAGTGGTAGAATTGGTACATAACAAAATCATCAATATTAATAAAAAAAAACTGCCAGCAATGTGCATTCACTTTGTAAGTTTCTTAGAGATTTTTGCATGACTGGAAAATACAAAGCTTTACAACAATCATGTGTTAATTAATATGTTACATTAACTTCACTGAGTAGTGAAATCAAAAATGTGTCTCAAATAAAACTGGTGTCTACATTTATTTGGACTGTATTTTCCCCATCATGTGTTTCTTTGTGTTAAGTTCAGGTTTAAGTACAATAATATAGCATTTTGGTGCAAAAATACAAAAAAGTAGCCCATAACTTGATGCCAGAATGGCAAATATTTCCACAGCATCAGCAAACTTCCCAGGAGAGCTGACATAAGCTGGTACAAAGGTTAACCACACTGCACAGAATATTAACATGCTGAAAGTGATAAATTTTGCTTCATTGAAATTATCAGGCAGCTTCCGAGCTAAAAAAGCAAGAACAAAGCATAACAGAGCCAGGAGACCTATGTACCCTAACACAGCCCAGAACCCTACAGGTGACCCCAGGGCACATTCAAGTGTAATTTTATCTTTGTAACTGTTCATATTTCTGTAGGGGAATGGTGGGTTTAATGTTAGCCAAAGTATGCAAATCAGCATCTGTATGAGAGTGAAAGCCAGAACACTGAGTCTCTGCTGTGCAGGCCCAAACCATTTCATCACATTACTGCCTGGAAGTGTAGCTTTAAAGGCCATCAGTACCACTATTGTTTTCCCCAGAATACAAGAGATACAGAGTACAAAGGTGATGCCAAATGCTGTGTGTCGCAGCATGCAGGACCACTCAGTGGGCCGGCCGATGAAGGTCAGAGAACACAGGAAACACAGAGTCAAGGAGAAGAGCAGCAGGAAGCTCAGCTCAGAGTTGTTGGCCTTAACTAATGGAGTGTCCTTCTTGATTAAGAATAGCGCTGCCACTATTAAAGTAAGGAGCACACCAAACAAAGTAAAAAACACAAGAATTTTACCCATAACTTCAGTGAAAGAGAGAAACTCAACATTTTTCAGTATACATGCATCTCTGTTTAGATTGGACCAGTATTCTTCAGGACACTTTTTGCAGTTATTAGAATCTGTAATAAAAAAACATTGTTGCTATTATTGGCATTAAATCAGTTACATCCTGAAAGTGTAAATCTGTGAGTGCACCATGGAAGACTTGATCATGATACATAAACTGCAGAAAGCTAACAGTGTATGCAAATCACCATAATTCAGGACTGCAGTACCTGTGGTGTTGCTCATTTCTCCGTCTGCACATGGCATACAGTCATAGCAGCAGACAGGCTTGCCTTGTTGAAGGACTTTATGTGTTCCTGGATGGCAGTTGTCACTGCACACTGATACAGGCACCTTTGAATCCAATAAAAAGGAATATGTAAAAGTTTCTGAAGAGACAAATCTTTTATTCTCAGTTAAGATATTTACCTCTTTGCTTCCTCTGGGCCACATTATAGCTTCCGTTTTAAGAACAAACCTCTGTCCAGGAGGTAGGGAAGCATCATAATAGCCAACTGGTATAAACTGAACGGATCCATCTGGTCCATGTTGCCAATTCACCACCTCGTACCTGGCCACAGTTGCTCCAGTGCTGTCAAACCATACTCGATCCCCATTCTTAACTGTAAAGTTCACTTGCTTTAGAGACTCCAGCACCTGACAACCAGAAAACACTGCTTTATTATATGTTGTCATTATATTAATATCAGTATTCTGATATACAAATCAAAGAAATGAAAATGTTCAGTCACTGGTTTATTTTACCTGCCCGTGAGTAACATTCACTTCCTTGTGACACCCTTGACTGTTTGAGCACTTTAGGATACTGTGCAGAGAATAGGCTACAGCATAGATTGCTTTGTAAATGTTACTGGAGTATCTCAGCTCTGCCACATCATCATCATAATCTCTCAGCTCCATTAGATCCTGATTTTCTTTGCAAGATGTTGTATTTATCATATTGCCCTCATTCTGCTCATTACATTGAAATGCTGTCTCCCAAAAACCTTTGACTAAAAAATCCTCCATGCCACTGATGTTAGCCTTTTGCACTGCAAAGCCCAATGAGCCTCCCAGTACACTAAAGCTGGTAGGAGTCACAAGGCTGTAGGCAGTGATCCAGGCCTCTACGCCAATGAATTGTCTGCCAGTGATGTTGTTCAGACTCAGCTGCTCCAGAAGTATGTTCATCTCTACATGGGCCAGGAAACCAACAATAACCCGGGCAGTGCTCTTACGGATCACATCAACCACTTTCAGAAGTTTTTCTGGTTCTGCCCTGTGAAATTTCTCCCTATATTCCACACACACTCCTTCTTCTTGGGCCGCAGCCAGGAAGATAGCCATGCCATTGTTACCATAGTCACTATCACTATTGATTGCTCCAACCCAGGTCCAGCCAAAGTGCTTGACCAGCTGAGCGAGGGCTCGGCTTTGGTAAAAGTCACTGGCAATGGTTCGAAAAAAAGAGGGATATTCTGTCCTGCTACTCAAACACTCACAAGTAGCTGAATGACTAATCTGGGTACACACAATAGAGATATACAAGAGAGAGAATAAGGAAAGTTTACATTTTATATGCATTGATACCCATCAGCATCCCTCTTACCACTGGTATTGTAAATGGTCCAGTCGTTTGTGACAGCACAATGGTTGAAGAGGATTCAGACTCGCCAATAATTGCATGTACAGCTGACTGACCAGAGCAACTCTTTCCCAGCGTCCACCCATCACCATTCATCAGTGCCATCACTGCACGCATTGAGGATAATGTTGAGCCACAGTTGTCATAAATACGATATCCAATAGAAACATTGGGAAGAAGGAATTTGTTTTTGTTTATTTCCTCAATAGCAAATATCATCGTTTGGGCAAATCGAAACTCCCTGAGGTTGACACTGAGAAAAGAAGAGCAAAATACAAACTTGTGTTTAATGTCACAAAACTCAGCATTTTTGTTAAGAGCTTAAAATTACCTGGAACATCTGAGACGTTTCGGTTTCTCTGTAAAGACAAGTGAAGGCTGTGTTATTTTGCTGTGGATGGAAAAGGCTCCACCAATCATGACAGCTCCTTCTTTTGACAGCAGAGGAAACTCTGGACTCTCCAGTATCTGACACAGCGAAACTTCCTCCTCTGCTGTTTGAAATGCTAAAAGCCCCATGAACATGAGCCCTGTTATCATTGGGAACATTTTTCTACTTACGTATGAATCCTAGTGGGGAAAAGCCACTCAGGTCTGGGTTAAAGCACAATTTCATCTTAGACCACGACAGGGCCCACTGGTTCTTACTAACCAATCAGAGACAGGAAAACCTTGATTGGGCATTGCCGTGATACCATGTATGAAATTATGAATTGATATATTGTGGTTTGAGGTATTTGTATACAGCATATAATGAATTATCAAATATTTTCTTTGTTTTTTCTAGATTACAATGTCGAAAAGAGTTTGAAACAGGAGAAATTATAAGTTCAGACCAACAAAAATAAACTATAGTGCATG
Organism: Pterophyllum scalare; assembly: GCA_024447675.2. Classification (NCBI taxonomy): domain Eukaryota; kingdom Metazoa; phylum Chordata; class Actinopteri; order Cichliformes; family Cichlidae; genus Pterophyllum; species Pterophyllum scalare. The sequence continues at coordinate 915 of JAMQGT020007597.1, read as the reverse complement.
TCAGTGGATAATTATTTAACACAAAGGGGGCATTCTGTATAATTACATTTAAGCGGAAATGTTTTGATAAATGTTTTGCACTTCAAAATTCTCCTAAATTCTAAGACAACAAAAAACAAAACTGAAATACTTTAAATATGCATTCAGTGACCAAAATGCACTTACTGGCTATTTTTGTCTGATTTTGCAGTGTTGGACATCACTGATTTTAGGGTGAGTCAAAAATAGTCATACATAGTTGTGCCCAGCAGGTCAGAGAACGTTTCCATGCATTCAATCAGAAAGTGATCTTTAACTTTCCCTTCCTTCTTTCATTCACTTATTTGATTTTCATGCATGTACATTAACAAATTTTGTTTGCTATAATGAAATTCCCCCTTCAACACACAATTACTACACTATTTTATTCATACACATAATATTTATGAATATCTTCATTTGAGCTAATATGCTCATTGCAGCATATTAGCACTGCTGCAATAAATGCCATACTAAAAAATAAGTATTAATGTCATGTTAATAATATACATGAGTTTGTTGTAAATATAATGTAATTAATAATGATTTGCAAAACAGAAGCAAAATGCACAATAAAAAACTTAAAGATTCATTTTACGGTCTTTAATTTTCTGGGCCTTTTTTCTGAATCACTCGCTTACTTTTATCTTATTTCAGACACAGGTTCATATTATTACAAATGAAAAAACAAAAGTTCACAAGAGAAATAAAAATAAACTTTTGTCTGATGATCGCATCAGTTAAGGTCTCTGTGATGCCTTTTTAGCATTAATTAATGAGTTCTGCTTATTTGAAAACATCTGCTGTACCAATGGATTTCTTTTCTTTCATTTTTATTTATTTATTATTATTATTATTATTATTATTATTATTATTATTATTATTATTTGTGACCTG